>JAMPIV010006028.1:320000-339372 GCA_024509875.1 Oreohelix idahoensis
TAACCTCAGTAAAATGTCAGTCTAACTTTCTTAAAGTCACCAACACATCAGTTAGTGTTATGTCTAACCTCAGTAAAATGTCAGTCTAACTTTTTTAAAGTCACCATCACATCAGTTAGTGTTATGTCTAACCTCAGTAAAATGTCAGTCTAACTTTCTTAAAGTCACCAACACATCAGTTAGTGTTATGTCTAACCTCAGTAAAATGTCAGTCTAACTTTTTTAAAGTCACCAACACATCAGTTAGTGTTATGTCTAACCTCAGTAAAATGTCAGTCTAACTTTCTTAAAGTCACCAACACATCAGTTAGTGTTAGGTCTAACCTCAGTAAAATGTCAGTCTAACTTTCTTAAAGTCACCAACACATCAGTTAGTGTTATGTCTAACCTCAGTAAAATGTCAGTCTAACTTTCTTAAAGTCACCAACACATCAGTTAGTGTTATGTCTAACCTCAGTAAAATGTCAGTCTAACTTTTTTAAAGTCACCAACACATCAGTTAGTGTTATGTCTAACCTCAGTAAAATGTCAGTCTAACTTTCTTAAAGTCACCAACACATCAGTTAGTGTTAGGTCTAACCTCAGTAAAATGTCAGTCTAACTTTCTTAAAGTCACCAACACATCAGTTAGTGTTATGTCTAACCTCAGTAAAATGTCAGTCTAACTTTTTTTAAAGTCACCATCACATCAGTTAGTGTTAGGTCTAACCTCAGTAAAATGTCAGTCTAACTTTCTTAAAGTCACCAACACATCAGTTAGTGTTATGTCTAACCTCAGTAAAATGTCAGTCTAACTTTTTTAAAGTCACCAACACATCAGTTAGTGTTATGTCTAACCTCAGTAAAATGTCAGTCTAACTTTCTTAAAGTCACCAACACATCAGTTAGTGTTATGTCTAACCTCAGTAAAATGTCAGTCTAACTTTCTTAAAGTCACCAACACATCAGTTAGTGTTATGTCTAACATCAGTTAAATGTCAGTCTAACTTTCTTAAAGTCACCAACACATCAGTTAGTGTTATGTCTAATCTCAGTAAAATGTCAGTCTAACTTTCCAATCGTCATCATCACATATGTTAGTGTTAAGTCGATCAAGCAGAAGACGCAATCACAATTATGATTATAATGGTTATCAAGGCAAAAGTCCATGCGGCTATTCCCCCGCCAATAGCCATATTTGAAAACCGTCTGGACTCCTGGGCGTTAAACAATGCAGAAGGGATATCACTTCTAGCCAAGGAATTCCGCGACTGAAACAAGAATAAATGTGAAGTTTTAGACGAAATTTGTTGCGACTGAAACAAAAACAAACGTCTAGAGTTTTAGATAGGACTTGTTGCGAAACAAGAACAAACGTGAAGAGTTTTAGACGAAATTTGTTGCGACTGAAACAAGAACAAATGTGAAGTAGTTTAGACCAAATTTGTTGGGACTGACACAAGAATAAACGTGAAAAGTTTTAGACTATGTAGTGGTTTTTGATGTTATTGCGTGGTTGCTATGTTTCCTAGTGTACTGGATGAGGTCAGCTGTGAAGGCTCCTGAAGATAAAAGTTTATGTGAGTTACAGAATGCCTTTCTGCTACCACTTACGACCTCAAACAGACTTATTCTGCTATTATGTATGTTAGCTACGTTTAATGTCTACGGTAATAAAATGTGATGTGTAGGTAATTAAATACACAGACACACACATGTAAACACTAAGTCTAATAATAATAATAAGCTCTATGATCAAATCAACTAACACTGGCTTTAGAATTTAAATTTTACAATTTTTTAGAATTTATTTAGTCCTGAACCAAATTTTCTTCTGGTCAGGACGTATGAAACAATATGTATTTATCAATAAAAGTGCATATATATATATATATATATATATATATATATATATATATATATATATATATATATATATATATATATATATATATATATATATATATATATATATATATATATATATATATATATTGAATAATCAAAATGAAAATTTTGTACATAGATATATGGTTACATTGGTTAATGTTAACACTAATTACTGTGTCTTTGGAAAACTAGCACTGGATGTCTAGTCGGGGTGGTGTCATCATACCCGATCTCTGTTTACACGAGTCATTGTCTTTGAAATATTGAACTGAGGTATAGTTTTTATACACCTGGATTTTATTTAGTTATCTTAATGTGGAAAAAGTTTGATGAATCCACAACAGGCCAGGTTTTCAACTTATCTGGCCTGTGACGATGCAGTACAGAATTCAAGTGGCCCACTCCTCACAAGTGCTGGAGTAAAATGATAGGCTTCTTAGGCATCCACTCTTGGACCTCTTCAAGCATCTGGCACTAGCACAGTGCCAGACCAGAAACTCTGAAACATAAATTTGTGCCATGTGTCAAGACACTGCCTACTGCACCAATGTTACACACAACAAAGCAAAAGACAATTACAAAGATCGGGTCAGATCTCTCTGACCGACTCAACACATCTCACCCAGGCGGTATCAAATAGCACCAGTTTCCCATGACTGCATTGCATCCGAAATATGTTCATAAGTCTCCTTTTCCATCCAATAAGGTGGGTGTTATGTTCCCACTGATCTCAAATATAGATCTGTCTTCTATAGTCTTGGATATGTTTTCCTATATTATTTGTTTGCCTCTAGGCCCTGGTCTGTCGCTGGGGACCTAGAATAAGCACTCACTTGTCGTAATCATTTTTCATGACATGGCAGTATCAATCACTCAAAATATTAAATGTTAAATAAAAGGGTTAATGAATTTTTCTCCTTACCACAATTCAAAATTGAAAACACAGTTACGTTGTACTAGCAAAACTCAGCTGAGCTGCTGGCTAGATTATGGCGTCCCACTGATAATATATAATATCTCCTGGAAATCACTCTTCTAGCATTAACGAACTGTGCATCTGGACAGTCTTCTACAAAATGGCAATTGCCTCTACTGTTTTTTCTACAATATGAAAGCTTCTGTCCAATCAGCGGACTTCCCCACTACGTTCAAATATTTAAACTACAAATGTCAAATTTAGGTCCAGTTTCTGTCTAGTGTGTAATATTTTTCTGTCGGTCTGTCCGTCCCAACTTGGTTTTTCCCAAAATTACACTTGGTTTTAGACGAAACTACAAAAAACTACACAAATCCCCTCCCACCCCCCCCCCCACCCCCCCCCCGCTACTTACTTATACGATTTCGAGACAAAGTTATTTTTAGCTTCTACCCTCCCTTGTTTGCCCCTTGTCCATATGCAGTTTGTTTTTCTGCGTTAGGCCCAAGGTCGCGTCAAAAGTGAATTTTGTGAGAAGTATGCACAAATAACTGTTGGCTAGTCTGTATTGAACAATACAGTCTTTCGTCAATATCTTCCGAGTTATCTGTCCGTCTGTGTAATTAAAAGTATATTATTTATCAGGGAAAGATGGGCTATCAAACTAGCTAGTTTTTATTCTCCTAAACTTATTATTAAGAAAAAACCTACTTTTTTCAAGGTTCGTTTTGAAATTTGTTTTTGTGCCCTAGTTCACGGCGTTTGCCGCTATATTCAAACTAAAACGACTAATTACCGTAGAATGTCCAAGATATGTCTGTTTCTGACAAGAGCTAAGGTCGTTTTTTGTCCATTTCCTTACATTGTGTCAACTAGTGGCGTAATTTTTCTTTAAAAAAACTACAAATTGCGTCTTCTAGACTTTAGATTCAAACACGTGTTCAGACCGTCACATTTTTTTCTTTTATCTCCGTTTCCACCCCGTCTAAAAGGATAGGTCGTTTAGACTGCATGTTCTAACTAGTTAGTTTCAATGGCGCTAGAAAACGCTGGCGTGGGCGAGAATGTATCATCGTATCTTACCTATATTTTTATCCCTACATGTTATTTTACCTGTTATCTTTATAAATGGAGGAATTTTAACGTTGCATCACTGTAATTTCACCACACATCTCCCCACCTGAGAACATGCACTAATGCAAGTTCCAAAACCAGCGATACACATAGATAAAATTAACTCCTCACGCCTGCCAACTACTCTAATTTTGATCACAGGGGTGCCTACTGAGGAAATCTGCACCGACATTCTGTGACCCCGGGATATATTCAATATTAAACTGATATGGTTGCAACAATAAAGACCATCTTAACAATCTTGCATTTTCATGCTTGGCCTGAGAAAAGAACACGAGAGGCTGGTGATCTGTCTGGACCACAAAAGTCCTACCATACAGATAGATTTGGAACTTTTTTATTGCCCAGATTAACGCTAAACATTCTTTTTCGCTTGTGGAATATCCTTGTTCCGCTTTGTTCAACTTGCGGCTTGCGTAAGCGACTGGGTTCAGTTCCCCATTGGGTGAAGAGGACCTTTGCAACAGAGTAGCCCCCCAGGCCTACATTGCTTGCGTCTGTTCTCACCACAAAGTCCTGAGTCAAATCAGGCAATTTGAGAATAGGCTTGCTAGTGAGTTTTTCCTTTAACTCTTGAAATGCCAATTCACATTGCGCTGACCGAACAATTTTATCTGGATTTCCTTTGCGAGTCAGATCAGTCAGAGGAGCACATATAGAGTTAAAATTTTTTATATATTTTTGGTAAAACCCACATAACGACACGAATGATCGCACGTCTTTTTTTGTTTGCGGTCTAGGTGCTCTCTGCAGTTTTTCCAAGTTCTTGGGGTCAGGGGTAATGTTACCCTGATATAAAGTATGTCCCGAGAATTCCAACTCTTTGCATCCAATACAACATTTTGTTGGTCTAGCAGTTAAGTTCGCTTCCCTGAGCCTATCAAATAACATATTCAGAGAGTTAATGTGTTCTTCAAATGTTTCTGTGGCGATGAGAATATCATCCATGAAATTTAAGATACATGGATTATTCAGGGGATCCAACAATTTGCGCATCATCCTAGAAAATACACTCGGAGCATTTTTCAATCCGAATGGTAGCATGTTGAATTCATAATGTCCTTCCGAGGTGCTAAAAGCTAAATAAGGTCTAACTTCAGGCTTCACTGGAATCTGGTAATAGCCTTTGCTAAGATCCACTTTCGAAAAGTATTTTGCCTTGTTCAATCTGGCAAATAACTGTTTTGTGTCCGGTAATGGATCCACCTGACCTTCTGTGACATCATTCAGTTTCCTGTAATCTATGCACAGTCTATGTTCCCCAGACGGTTTCCTCAACAAAACTACACTGGAGCTAAAAGAAGATTCACTGTGAGAAATAATTCCTTCTTTCAACAAATACTCTATCTCCTCTTTCAATGCCTTCTCCTTAGCGAACGGAACAGAATAGGCTCTCATACAGATTGGGTTTGAGTCTACCAGCTTCATGTCATACTGTAGCAAATTTGTATGTCCTGGTTTATCTGTTAATACATCTGTATGTTCCTCTAGAACCTGTTGAACTCTCTCCCTTTGATTTTTAGTCAGGTGCTTACTGACTTTTACCTGTGCAGCTGTCTCACAGGGGTGTAATGGGTATTCATGTGAGGTGAAAGTTCCTTTTTCATTTCAGTTGCGATAGCCAAGGTCAGTAAGGGGTGCCTTCCTGGATTGGTCTGTCCAGATACTTCTTTAAAAGGTTCACATGATATATTTCCTCCTTCCCCTTTTTGTCAATTTTATAGTTTGTTCTAGACACCTTCTCTAGAACCGTATATGGACCTTTCCATCCAATTTGCAACTTATTCTGGCTGCCGGGTAGTAGAAGAAGCACTTTCTCTCCCACAGCTAATTCTCTGTCCTTTGCTTTCCTATTAAAATAAGCTGCATGTTTCTTCCTGGCTTGTCTCAAATTATCATTTGCCAGTTTCCATCCAGCTTTCAGACGAGTGGTCAGCTCGTTCACATATTGATATGATGAGGTAACAGTCTCTTCTGCTTTCTCATCTGTCCAGGTCCTTAACAATTTACATATGGACTTTTAAATTTTTATACTTATTTTTCATGGCACCCGTCGGGTCCTTTCCATTAGAAGCCTTGTAGTGAGGACTTTTCTTCCTAGAATCATCACTCACAAATCGACCACTACCAATTTTTTTCTTGGGTTTGTCATCCCACTTTAGATTACTTATGAGAGATCTTCGCTCTCTTTTAGTTTCCTCCAGTTTATATAATTCTGACCGAGGGATTGTCAGCTTATTCTGGGGTAAAATTACTCTTTGTACTCGTCGCATAGTGGCCATGTTAATACAATCAAGTGAAGACTGGGTGTGAAAAGGGGGCTCTTATTCCACTTTGTCTACTTTATTATGATTATTTTTCCTTCCAGGCCTAAGTTTGCCCCGTGGCGTTTCTAGGTCCTGCACATTTTTTCCCTTTGTGGGCGTTCCCTCATGAAATACGCCACATGCTTCTACAAAGTTCTTAATATCGACATTTACGTCGGGCCAATAGTATTTTCGAGCAACCTTTTGGCAGATGGTACCTATTTTCTCATGGTCACCATCTTTTCCAACATGTAAGCTCCTTATTAAATTTACCCTATATGCCTTGGGAAGAACCAACTGTCCGTGACCAGTGGATCTAGTTCCGGCCTTCCTATATAGCAATTTGTCCTTCAGATAATAATCTCCCTTGCTTGGTGGTGTGTGGCATTTGGACAATTTTTTAAAACATGGCTTGAGTGTCCTATCCTCAGCCTGCGCCTTCGTCATCTCTTCTGGATGAGCATTTATAGGTTCACCTTCTTCCTCCTTTGACTGTGACCTGGTCTGCACTGTCGCCATGATCACAGGTCTCTCGGGATTCCCCAAGAAGACGTATCTACACCCCATATCAGAGGGTAGATTGGTTCATCTATCACTGCTGCTCTGATTTCTCCTTCCACATAGCGAGTTTTCACTGTTATCCTTGCGATGGGAAGTGTCATGAGTGGTATGTCCTTAGTCGCCCCTTGTATTCCCACTGTTTCCGTGGTATAATGACTTGGGTCCACTAGGCTAGCCTTCACAACTGAATCATAATCCAAACCTGTATCATATAGGCACCTTATGGTGACCCCATTACAAATAACATCCTCACACACTGGGGGGTGATAAGGTTCCTGCTGTCCATTAGGATTAACCTTTAATCTCTGGTTCCCCGATTTCATTGCAGCAATGTTTGAAGGTTTCCTTTTACAAAATTCGGTGTTATGGTTGTCCTTCTTACACCATTTACACCACCTCTTTCCTTGGTTAAAAGGTTTTCTTTCATTATATTTTTGGTCATTGAACTGTGAGTTTCTATCGCGATAATCGTTTCGAGGCCTATCAAAGTTTGTCCTACCTTTATTACCTTGTTCTCTGGTATCAAATTTATTAAAGTGCTGTGGGGCTTTAAAATTTTCTATATGTTCCTTTTTAGAGCCAACTACCTCTGCCTGGGCTGCCTGATACCTCTCAGCGACATTCAAAACCTCCCCCAACCTCTCTGCACCTTGTTCCATGAGAAATTTTCTCAGGTCTGGAGCCATGGACTCTCTTAATTGCTCTATCATGATTATTTCTTTGAGATCTTGGGTCTTCCCCAGAGCCGTCCATTTCTCCAAATAGGTTTCCAGTCTGGCAGAGAATTGGTGGTATGTCTCCCCAGACAAAAGTTTTGCATTTCTAAACTTCTTACGATAAAATTCACCATTCTTTTCATATCTCAATAACAGAGCCTGCTTTAGCATGTCATAATTGTCTTGATCGTCTCTATTCATTTTAGCAAAAACTTCATAAGAAGTACCTCTAAGCCCTTGGGATAACTTAAGACTCCACCTCTCTCTCTCTAACCCATACGTAGTAGCCAATAGTTCAAATCTACTTAGGTACCCCTCTATGTCATCGTCTTTCTCAACAAAATGGTCTAAATGAAACCCCATAGCTGAGGTTGAGGCTCCCTGACTAGGCGTGGCATCGGAGGAAAAGGGGCTGGCACCATTTTCAGGAGCATGGCCTTGAATTTCCAACTCCCTTAGTCGTAATTCGTGCTCCCTTTGCAATCTTCTATCTTCTGCCTCCCTTTCGGCAGTCAATCTCTTTTCTTCTACTTCCCTTTGCTGTCGTTTTTCTTCTGCCTCCAATGCCCTAGCCTCCTTGTCAGCCTCAATCTGCAGCCTCTTAAGTTCTTTATCAGCCTCAATTTGTAACCTCTTTTCTTCAGCTAACCTCCTATCTTCCCTTTCAATATACTTGTCACATTCTGAAGTTACATACTGGATTAAAACCTGACCATCCATGTTCATCTCCTTAGCCGTCAGCACAGCAGCCGATCTGAATTTGGCTAGATCTGCCATACTATATCACACAATTTAACAATGACTTAGGTAAATTACACAATCTAATTACTAAGGTAATATATTAATTAATTAATTACCACTGGCTGTGAAGATTCATCAACTTTTATTTTCCACTGTTAATTTTAGGGACACTGTTAAATTTATACAACTTATGCCCCCAATAGTTTAATTCCCGGACCAGGAGACCCTAATATCTTTGATAAACCTAAATCCCGGACGAGCCCCCAATATTTGTAGTGGTTTTTGATGTTATTGCGTGGTTGCTATGTTACCTAGTGTACTGGATGAGGTCAGCTGTGAAGGCTCCTGAAGATAAAAGTTTATGTGAGTTACAGAATGCCTTTCTGCTACCACTTACGACCTCAAACAGACTTATTCTGCTATTATGTATGTTAGCTACGTTTAATGTCTAGGGTAATGAAATGTGATGTGTAGGTAGTTAAATACACAGACACACACATGTAAACACTAAGTCTAATAATAATAATAAGCTCTATGATCAAATCAACTAACACTGGCTTTAGAATTTAAATTTTACAATTTTTTAGAATTTATTTAGTCCTGAACCAAATTTTCTTCTGGTCAGGACGTATGAAACAATATGTATTTATCAATAAAAGTGCATATATATATATTGAATAATCAAAATGAAAATTTTGTACATAGATATATGGTTACATTGGTTAATGTTAACACTAATTACTGTGTCTTTGGAAAACTAGCACTGGATGTCTAGTCGGGGTGGTGTCATCATACCCGATCTCTGTTTACACGAGTCATTGTCTTTGAAATATTGAACTGAGGTATAGTTTTTATACACCTGGATTTTATTTAGTTATCTTAATGTGGAAAAAGTTTGATGAATCCACAACAGGCCAGGTTTTCAACTTATCTGGCCTGTGATGATGCAGTACAGAATTCAAGTGGCCCACTCCTCACAAGTGCTGGAGTAAAATGATAGGCTTCTTAGGCATCCACTCTTGGACCTCTTCAAGCATCTGGCACTAGCACAGTGCCAGACCAGAAACTCTGAAACATAAATTTGTGCCATGTGTCAAGACACTGCCTACTGCACCAATGTTACACACAACAAAGCAAAAGACAATTACAAAGATCGGGTCAGATCTCTCTGACCGACTCAACACATCTCTCACCCAGGCGGGTATCAAATAGCACCAGTTTCCCATGACTGCATTGCATCCGAAATATGTTCATAAGTCTCCTTTTCCATCCAATAAGGTGGTTGTGTTATGTTCCCACTGATCTCAATTATAGATCTGTCTTCTATAGTCTTGGATATGTTTTCCTATATTATTTGTTTGCCTCTAGGCCCTGGTCTGTCGCTGGGGACCTAGAATAAGCACTCACTTGTCGTAATCATTTTTCATGACATGGCAGTATCAATCACTCAAAATATTAAATGTTAAATAAAAGGGTTAATGAATTTTTCTCCTTACCACAATTCAAAATTGAAAACACAGTTACGTTGTACTAGCAAAACTCAGCTGAGCTGCTGGCTAGATTATGGCGTCCCACTGATAATATATAATATCTCCTGGAAATCACTCTTCTAGCATTAACGAACTGAGCATCTGGACAGTCTTCTACAAAATGGCAATTGCCTCTACTGTTTTTTCTACAATATGAAAGCTTCTGTCCAACCAGCGGACTTCCCCACTACGTTCAAATAATTAAACTGCAAATGTCAAATTTAGGTCCAGTTTCTGTCTAGTGTGTAATATTTTTCTGTCGGTCTGTCCGTCCCAACTTGGTTTTTCCCAAAATTACACTTGGTTTTAGACGAAACTACAAAAAACTACACAAATTCCCCCCCCCCCCCACCCCGCTACTTACTTATACGATTTCGAGACAAAGTTATTTTTAGCTTCTACCCTCCCTTGTTTGCCCCTTGTCCATATGCAGTTTGTTTTTCTGCGTTAGGCCTAAGGTCGCGTCAAAAGTGAATTTTGTGAGAAGTATGCACAAATAACTGTTGGCTAGTCTGTATTGAACAATACAGTCTTATGTCAATATCTTCCGTGTTATCTGTCCGTCTGTGTAATTAAAAGTATATTATTTATCAGGGGAAGATGGGCTATCAAACTAGCTAGTTTTTATTCTCCTAAACTTATTATTAAGAAAAAACCTACTTTTTTCAAGGTTCGTTTTGAAATTTGTTTTTGTGCACTAGTTCACGGCGTTTGCCGCTATATTCAAACTAAAACGACTAATTACCGTAGAATGTCCAAGATATGTCTGTTTCTGACAAGAGCTAAGGTCGTTTTTTGTCCATTTCCTTACATTGTGTCAACTAGTGGCGTAATTTTTCTTTAAAAAAACTACAAAGTGCGTCTTCTAGACTTTAGATTCAAACACGTGTTCAGACCGTCACATTTTTTTCTTTTATCTCCGTTTCCACCCCGTCCAAAAGGATAGGTCGTTTAGTCTGCATGTTCTAACTAGTTAGTTTCAATGGCGCTTGTCGTAAAATTAACAGTGATACAACGTAAAAATATCTCCAAAGGATAAAATGTAGGGATAAAAAGAATGCGTAAGTTACTAGAAGGCATGATCGCCCACGCCGCGGGTCATCACCCGCCATGGAAATTAAATTGCTAGAACGGTTACCATTTGAACGGGATGAGAACGGCGGATCAAAAAGGAAAAAAATATGACTGAAAAATTGCGTGAAACTAGCAAGGCTAAAAAGATGCAATTGGGGGGGGGGGGGGGGGGTGGGGGGAAACGGAGGAAAAGTCACGTCTCCCAAGTTGACACAAGGTAACGAAAAAGGTAACGAAAATCGACAAATCGAACAAAAGGGACCATAGTTATTATACGCAACAGTCCATTTTTTGGACGCTTTTTTGCAATATTTTGTCTTTATATTTGAATGCTTGAAGTGCAGCGGCACAACACGTTTCACAGAAGATTCTAGAAAATATTTCGAAAAAAAAACAACTAACCTTGAAAAGTAACTTTTTTTCTTAATAATGATGTTAGGAATATAAAAAATTAGCTGGCCGGATGGCCCATTTTGAGCAGCTGTGAAATAATATGCTTTTATTTATACAGACGGATAGATAATAATGAAAGACATTGACAAAAAGACTGTGTTGTTCACATCAGCGAAAGACTGCATTGAAATCAAAACATGTCACTAATTTGCACAAAAACCGCGACCTTGAGAATCAATGTGTCACAAATCTAGTTTAGAATGTTAAAAGAAAGGTGTAGGGACATTGGTGGGAGAACTGTGGCTAAAAATAACTTTAAAGACAAAATTTGTAGAGGGGACGGATAGGTCGGTTCACTAAAAACCAAGTACGTTTTTGTGAAAACGCAAGTAAGACGGACGGACAAACAGATAAAAATACCATCAATCCCATACTTGACTGAAGCAATGACTGAAAATGAAACTTAGTGTAGGAAATTTGAATTTGAAAAAACACAAGGCATTGATATGGCCACACAGACAATCATATTATCAGCGCTCAGGACGCGCTTTTTTTTGCCATTTCCTCAAATTGTTTGTCCAGTGATTGTCAATCCAGTTGGTAGACACAGTAAATTGTAAGTGTGGTGATTTCCAATGAAGTAAATTGAAATAAGTTCAGGGACGCCATACTATAGCCAGCAGCTCAGCTGAGTTTTGCTAGCATTTCTATGTTCTTTATTCATAATCTGGTAAGATTGAAATTATTTCTTTGTATATCTTAAATATTGTTTAATGTTTCGAGTGATTTTATACTGCCATATCGAAAAATCTAGCCCTTACAACAAGTAAGGATTTGCTCTAGACCCCCGCCCAGTTAGTTCGGGGTTCATAGGGACAAACAAATATATATAACTCCAGCAAGGGTTTAGGAAGGACAGATCAAGTGTTGTGATCAGTTGGAAACATATCACCTTCCTATCTTTCTATGGCAAGGAAGCTAATAAACATATTTCGGAATATGTAGTCTGGGTAGAACTATCACTATGTTGAAACCAACTTGGTAAGATGTGTTGTATGGTCAGAGAGATCTGACCCTGTCTAAGTGGTGTTATTGTAAATTGTTACGTGTAGAAGTGGCTCCTTAGGTAAGGTTCTGAACCTAAACCAATACTTTATTTCAGAACAGTGAGTTTTATGTTGACACCAAAAGGTGGTGTCAAATGCTGGGTAAATAATTGACAGTGAGGACCCGTGCAGTGTCGCATCTCGGCAGAACAGCCTTGTATTGCCCCCAAACACGGAGAGGTGGGGCCACCCGATATATTGCCCCCAAGCACGGAGAGGTGGGGCCACCAGATTCCAGCACCAGAACTACTCTTTCAAAGTTACGTAAGCAGGCTGGTCTGCTGGATTTAAACCAACTTCATAGACATAGCACCCAAAGTGAATTACTACTAAAACATCCCATTTCCTTCCATCATTAATGGTGGACAATGTTTTGGTAGGCTAGCATTAGACAGGGAGGGATGAAGCCACCCCAACAGCACATCTATTCATCGTTCTCCCAGGGAAAATAAAATTATGAACTGTAGAATATATTAACAAATCGTGAAAATTGTATACGTACACACCTTTTATTTTATCATAAGGGAGAGCATTGCCATTTCATTATAGCCATGCCATTCACTTTCATAAAATTTCAAAATCTTTTATCATATGTTCTGGCCAAAAATAAAACCTTGGTTCAGAAACAAATAAATTTAAAAAAAGATTTTACTTTTCTAAAAATTTCACACACAGCTGAATTTAGTTCATTGTGTTCTAAATTTTATTGATAATATTATATTATTTAATATCTGTGTGTGTGTGTGTTTGTATATGTCAATACAACACATTACATTCAGTACCCTAGATTTTAACGTAGCCACATTCATTAGTAAAAAAAAAGATAGGTGTGAGGTCGTAGTGGTAGCAAGAAAGGCCTTCTGAAAATTCACAGCTACATTTTATCTCAGGAGCCTTCACAGCTGACCTCATACATCACACTTAGTAATATCACCATCATACAATACCATCAAAATCCACTACATATATTGGGGTCCTGTCCAGGGATAATTAGCATAAACAGTAATATAAGGATCTCCTGGTGGGAGAAATAAAATTAGGGGAACAAAATTGTAAAATTCCCTTAAAATTAAAAGTGTCCCTTTAAATTAAAAGGGCAATTAGAAGTTGGTGAATCTTCACAGCCAGTGTAATAGTTAATTAATTAATTAATTTAGAATTATTTTAGTCTAGAGTAATTATAAGTACTTTAGTGGTTGGAAATTTTACTTTGCTTATTGCTAGATTTGTTTAAAAAGTATGGCGGAGCTGGCAAAATTTAGATCAGCTGCTGTGCTGACGGCAAAGGAGATGGGAATGGATGGTCAGATTTTAATTCAATACGTAACGGCTGAATGTGATAAGTATATTGAACGGGAAGAAAGAAGATTAGAAAAAGAGGCTGAAAGAAAATTAGAGTCTGAAAGGTTGGCTGAAGAGAAGAGGTTTGAGGCAGAAGACAAACGACAGCAAAGGGAGGCAGAAGATAAAAAGGCCGAAAGGGAGGCAGAAGATAAAAAGGCCGAAAGGGAGGCAGAAGATAGAAGGTTGCAAAGGGAGCATGAATTACGACTAAGGGAGCTGGAATTACAAGGACAGACTCCTGAAAATGGTGCCAGCCCTTTTGCCTCAGATGCTACGCCCAGTCTGGGAGCCTCAAACTCAGCTATGGGGTTTCATTTAGACCATTTTGTTGAAAAAGACGATGACATAGAGGGGTACCTAGGACGTTTTGAGTTATTAGCTACTACATATGGGTTAGAGAGGGAGAGAGGTGGAGTTTAAAGTTATCACAAGGACTGAGAGGTACTTCTTATGAAGTCTTTGCTAAAATGAACAGGGAAGACCAAGACAATTATGACATGTTAAAGCAGGCTTTGTTATTAAGGTACGAGAAGAATGGTGAATTTTATCGTAAGAAATTTAGAAATGCCAAACTGTTGTCTGGGGAGACATACCACCAATTCTCTGCTAGACTGGAAACCTATTTGGAGAAATGGACTGCTCTGGGGAAGACCCAAGATCTTAAAGAAATGATCATGATTGAGCAATTGAGAGAGTCCATGGCTCCAGACATGAGAAAATTTCTCATGGAACAAGGTGCAGAGAAGAAAAGAGAGGTTTTAAATGTCGCTGAGAGGTATCAGGCAGCCCAGGCAGTGGTAAGTGGTGCTAAAAAGAAGCACATAGACAATTTTAAAGCTCCACAGCAATTTAATAAATTTGATAATAGAGAGCAGGGAAATAAAGGTAGGACAAACTTTGAGCGGCCAAGAAATGACTATCGCGACAGAAACTCACAGTTCAATGACCAAAAGTTTAATGAAAGAAAACCGTTGAACCAAGGAAAAAGATGGTGTAAATGGTGCAAGAAGGATAACCATAACACCGAATTTTGTAGAAGGAAACCTTCAAACATTGCTGCAATGAAGTCGGGGACGCAAAGATTAAAGGTTAATCCTAATGGACAACAGGAACCTTATCACCCCCCAGTTTGTGAGGATGTTATTTGTAATGGGGTCACCATAAGGTGCCTTTATGATACAGGTTTGGATTATGATTCAGTTTGTTGTGAAGTCTAGCCTAGTGGACCCAAGTCAGTATACCACAGAAACAGTGGAAATACAAGGGGCGACTAAGGACATACCACTCATGACACTTCCCATCGCAAGGATAACGGTGAAAAATCGCTATGTGGAAGGAGAAATCAGTTGGAAGGCCGGAACTAGATCCACTGGTCACGGACAGTTTAGGTTCTTCCAAGGATATCATAGGGCAAATTAAAGTGATAACTCGGCGGATGCGATTACATTGTTGGAAAAGATGGGGACCATGCACACAGGAAAAAGTAGCTTTACCATACTAGGCCAATAAAGAGTTGCTCGCAAATAATATGTCAGGGCCCTGACTGTAAATGTTCGATATTGCTCCTGCACAACTTTGTAGAAAGCATAGTGGACTTCTTTTGGCGTGTATTTCATGAGGGTGAACCTCAGCCCACAAAGGAGGAAAATATGTGCAGGACCTGTAGAAACGTTTCAGCGGTAGGCACAAAATTAAAAGCTGGAAAGGAAATAACTAATTAGTCACCCAATACTCAGAGTTAGACAAAAGTGTGATGGAATGGATCAGCCCCCTTTTTCACATTTCCAGGCATACCCGTTACACTTGAATGGATTAAACAAATGGCCATATGCGATCAGTAGCATATGAAGAAATTTTTACCAGCCCAGGATATAGGAGGGATCAATCTAACCTCGAGTCAAGACTTTATATAAACATTGAAGATGACAGAAAGAAGAGTGAGCGAAGATCTCTCATAACGGCCAGGTAAGCACAATTTAAAGTGGGGAGTACACACCCAAGAAAAAAATTGGTAAAGCTTTGGTCGATTTGTGAGTGATGATTCTAGCCCGAAGAAATGTTCCTCACTCAATATGGAAGGGACTTCTAACAGGAAAGGGACCTGACGTGGTACGTTCCAGGCAAAAAATACGTATGATTAAATTAAAGTCATGCCAGTTGTAAGCTTTATTAAGGACCTGAGACAGATGAGAAGGCGGAAGTGAGACTGTTACGCTACATCCCTATCAGAAGACAACTTATCATTAACGTGAACGTAACTATGACCACTCGTTTTGGAGAAAGCTGGATGGAAACTGGCAAAATGTTAATTTGAAACAAGCCAGGAAGAAACATTGCAGGCATAATTTTAATAGGAAGGCAAAGGACAGGAGAACTAGCTGTGGGAGAGAAGGTGCTTCTTCTACTACCCGTTCCAATGTTAACAGCCAGAAATAAATTACAAATTGGATTTGTTAAGCAAGGTCCATATACGGTTCTAGAGAAGGTGTCTAGAACAAACTATAAAATTGACAAAAAGGGGAAGGAGAAAGTTTATCATGTAAACTTATTAAAGAAGTATCTGGACAGACCACTCCAGGAAAGCACCCCCTTATTGACCTTATCTATTGCAACTCAGATGCAAAAGGAACCACTCACCTCACATGAATACCCATTACATCCTTGTGAAACAGCAGCACAGGTAAAAGTCAGTAAGCACCTGACTAAAAACCAGAGGGAGAGAGTTCAACAGGTTCTGGAGGAACATACAGATGTATTAACAGATACACCAGGCCATACAAATTTGCTACAGTATGACATGAAACTGGTAGACTCAAACCCAATCTGTATGAGAGCCTATTCTATTCCGTTCGCGAAGGAGAAGGCATTGAAGGAAGAAATAGATTATTTATTGAAGGAGGGGATTATTTCGCACAGTGAATCACCCTTTATGTCGAGTGTCCCCGTCTTGGTTTGTTGAGAAAACCGTCTGGGGAACACAGACTGTGCATAGATTATAGGAACCTGAATGCTGTCACAGAAGGACAAGTGGATCCATTACCAGACACAAAACAGTTATTTGCCAGATTAAACAAGGCAAAATACTTTTCAAAGGTGGATCTTAGTAAAGGCTATTACCAGATCCCAGTGAAGCCTGAAGTGAGACCTTATTTGGCTTTTAGCACTTCGGATGGACATTATGAATTCAATATGCTACGATTCGGACTGAAAAATGCTCCGAGTGTGTTTTCAAGGATGATGCGCAAATTGTTGGATCCCCTGAATAACCCATGTATCACGAATTTCATGGATGATATTCTCGTCGCCACAGAGACATTTGAAGAACACATTGACGCTCTAAAAAGTTATTGTTAAATAATAGGTACTTCGGGAGGCGTAAACTTAACTGCTGCTAGGGTCCAACAAAAAATGTTGTATTGATGCAAAGAGTTTGGAATCATTTCTTGGGGCACACTGTACTATCAGGGTAAGTTTGGAGACCCCTGATACCTAAGAATATTGGAAAAACTCTGCAGAGTAGCACCTACAGGCCACAAACAAAAAGGAGGACGTGCGATCATTCGTGTCCGTTAATGCTGATTTGTATCAGAAATACATCAAAAATTTTAACGCTACTTTGTTGCTCCTCTGACTGATCTGACTCGCAAGGGACTTCCAGATAAAATTATTTGGACTGCACAATGTGAACTAGCGTTCCAAGAGTTAAAGGTAAAAACTCACTAGCAGGCCTATTCTCAAACTGCCTGATTTGACACAGGACTTTGTCTTAAAACCGAGTTGCAAGTAATGTAGGACTCGGACGTGGCATTTGGTTTGCAAAGATCATATCTTCACCTGATGGTGAACTAAACCAGTCGCTTATGCAACAGCCGCCGCAAATTTGAAATAAGGTGTGCGGAATCAACAGGATACTCCACTAACGCGAAAAAGAATGTTTAGCGGTTAATACTGGGCAATAAAGAAGTTTTCAACCAAATCAATCTGTATGGTAGAGGATTTTTGTGGTGCGACGACGGTATCATCAGCCTCTCGTATTCTTCTCAGGCTAAGCATGAAAACGCAAGATTGCTAGGATGGTCATTTTTAATAAAAATTACATAAATTAAATTGCTTCAACCTATCATCAGTTTAAGTTATCACACAATATAATCCGCTTAGTGCAAATTGAATTACGGTGCAGATTTCACCGTCAAGATCGGGGCACCCCTGCGATAAAAATCTAGAGAAAAGGCAGGCAGATGTATGTTGTTTTAGAGTTTTATCTATGTGTTATCCCGTGGAAACTTTTTTTTTATAACTTGTCCGGTTAAGGCATTGATTTTTCAATTAGTCGGTGAATGTTTCATAAAAATTAACAATGTGGTACATACGTAAAAATATCAATCGCAAAGGATTAGGAATTTAGGGGATAAAAGAAATGCGTAAGTTACTAAAGGGCATGTATCGCCCACGCCGCGTTTCATCACCCGCCCAATGGAAATTTTAAAATTTCTAGAACGGTTTACCATTTTGAAAACGGGAATGTAGCAGTACCAACGGGATCAAAAAGAGTGGAAAAAATATGACCTGAAAAAAAAAATTGCGTGAAACTAGCAAGGCCTAAAAAGATGCAATTGGGGGGGGGGGGGGGTAACTGGAGGGAAAAGTCACTCCCATAGTGTTGACACAATTGAAACGAAATCGACAACAAGGGACCATATTTATTATACGCAACATGTCCATTAACTTCTGGACGCTTTTCCAATATTCTTTTGTCCTTTAAATTGAATGCAGCGGGGCAGCAACGTTTTCACAGAAGGATTCCTACAGAAAAAATATTTCGAAAAAAAAAACTAACCTTTGCGAAAAAGTACTATACTCTTTTCTTAATAATGAGTGTTAGGAATATAAAAATTTAGTCTGGCCGAGTAATGCCCATTTTGAAGCATATGAAAATTTAATATGCTTTTATTATATACAGACTGATAATAATAAATGATTAAGACGATTGCAAAAGACTGTCCTGTTTGCGTTCTTCACCAATCCCTGAAAGACTGCATTGAATCCAACCTGTCACTACTTTTGCACAATAAACGCGAACCTTGAGACTCAAGTCGTTCAAATCCTAAGTTAGGAAATGAAAGAGAGGACATTGGTGGGAGCTGTAGGCTAAAAATAACTTTAAAGACAAAATTTTTGTAGAGTTATACGGGGGGGGGGGGGGTCACCAACAGACCGTCGTACCTTCAAAAGCTGGTCTTGTGGAACAGGGAGGGGGGGTCTCAAACCTCAGCCCAGAAAAAAGACCCACCCAACCCAAGTACCAATAAGGGGGGGGGGGGGGGGGGGGGGGGGGGAATAGAGATCAAATAGGGGGATTATAAAAAAATCGGGGGGGGGGTGATCTCTAATTATAGGTATGTTGTTATAGTATTTGTTTAAGATTTTTAAGGGGGAAGAAAAAGTATACTTATATATGTTTAAATAAAAGTAAAATTTGGGGGGGGGGGAGGTATAAAAATTTAAAATGAAATTATTTAAGTATATAAATGGGTATTTTTGATTGTGGGTGGGTGTAATAAGATTAAGGATATAAATGAAATAATAATGGTGGGGGGGGGGGGGGGTGGGGGTATATAATTGATTAAGTATTATAATTTAAATAGGGGGGGGGGGATATGAATTTTATGGGGGGGGGGGGGGG
>JAMPIV010006029.1:0-109715 GCA_024509875.1 Oreohelix idahoensis
CTTGTTTTTTTTTTTTTTGTCTTAGGTGCTGAGATGTTTAAAATTTTAGAGACGTTACTGTCTTCTGTATAAATGAAACCATGACCTATGCGGTGACCCAGAAATGAGATGTCATGAAAACCGACAAAAGCCTTTGAAGGTTTCGCTGTTAAGTTATAATCCCGTAAGGTAGAAAGTAAAGATTTTAAACCCTGAATATGTTCATCCCAAGAGTCACTGAAAAGACAGATGTCATCTATATAAGTAATGACATCGGGACGATGAGACAATATGCGGCGCATCATGCGTACAAAGGTAGCTGGCGCATTCATTAACCCGAATGGCATAAAATTCCATTGAAAAAGACCCCGTGGTGTCGAGAAAGCGGTGAATGGCTTTGCTTTAGGAGTGAGTGGCACTTGCCAATATCCCTTTGAAAGGTCAAATTTCGAAAAGAATGTAGCATGAGATAATCTCTCCAATAAGTCATCTAAAAGAGGTAATGGTTCCGCATCGAATTTTGTAACTTTGTTTAATTTCCTGTAATCTACGCAAAGACGTATATTGTTGTCCTTCTTCCTAATGATTACCATAGAAGAAGAATATGGAGATGAAGATGGTTCAATTATATTTAATTGGAGCATCTCATCCAATTCCTTATCAACCTTATCACGAAAGTGTAAAGGAATAGGATATGGGCGAACTCGAATAGGCGTATCGTCAGTCAGAATAATGTCATGTTGGATGACTGACGTATGACCTGGGATGTCAGTGAGGACATCCTCATACGAGTGTAGAATATTAGAGACTTGCTGACGTTGATCAGCCGAAAGAGTAGATGAGATCGTAACATCATTCCATTTCTCAGTGGAATGGAGTGGTACAACTGGTATTGGTAGTTGTACATCATCGAAAGAAGATTCCTCTTCTTGGATGACTGACAAACTAGAATAGTGTTGAATAGGTGGTGTAGGATCGTCAGTTGCCTGAAACACTGACTGTAGATAATCAGGACGTGAGTAATACTCCTTCAACATGTTAATGTGGAAGGTTTTATGTTTACCATTAACATCAACGATGTAGTCGACATCGGATATTCTTGAGATGATCCTGAAAGGACCTCTCCAGGTAATTAAAAGACGATTGTTATGCGCAGGTAGTAAGACAAAAGCTTCATCACCAGGTATGAGCTGGCGAAGACGTCTATACTTGTTTGCAAATAGACGAGCTTTTTCTTTGGCTTGTTCAGATGATGCAGTAGCTAGTCTACAAGCATCTATGATTCTCTTTCTCAGAGAGATCACATACTCATAAGAGGATTGAGTTTCCTCTTCAATATTCTCATCAACCAATAAGTCGTGGATTAACGACATCGGACCGCGTGGTTGCATGCCAAAAACAAGCTGGAATGGAGAAAACCCCGTTGCTTGATTTTGTACTTCGCGATACGCAAAGAGACAAGCGGGTAGGAGCCGATCCCAGTCTTGGGGATGGTCTTGAGTCATCTTACCCAACAACTGCTTGAGTGTCCTATTGAGACGCTCAATTAACCCATTTGACATCGGATGATAAATAGAACTAAGAGATCTGTCTATACCTAATGTCTTCATAACTTGAGACATGGATTCAGAAATGAACTGAACCCCATGATCCGACAAGATTTTCCGTGGAAAACCAATGCGTGAGAAGATTAACATCAATGCCTCTGCTACACTGGCAGATGAAGTGTTCTTGAGAGGGATGGCCTCAGGCCAACGAGTGCACATATCAATGCACGTAAGGATATGCGTATGCCCTCTAGCAGATGGAAGTATCGGACCAATAATGTCAATGGCCATTTTATCAAATGGTCTAATCGGGATGTCCGCAGCTTGAATAGGAGCCGCATGAAATGGACCCCGTACCTTAACTTCCTGACATATCAAACAGGACCGACAATAGAGAGTGATGTCCCTATGGACGCCTGGCCAGTAGAATGCAGAAAGCACTCTGGATTTGGTACGCGAAAAACCCATATGGCCCGCACATTGCGAGTCATGCGCATGTCGTAATATACGAGATCTCATACAGGATGGGACTAGAATCTGAGAACATAAGGATGAATCCTTTTCCCGTATTACTCTAACCAAAATCCCATTTTTAAGTATAAAGTCATGTTTAGATTTTTCAAGTTTGTTGCTTGTATTCTTTTTGTTAACATACTGAAAAAATTTTTTTTAATGAATCATCATTCTTTTGCAATGTTGCAAACAACTCCCGTGAAATAGGAGCATCATCATCACAAGTGGTATGAACTGTAGGTTCAATAGGTGTATCATGCGACATATTAGTAGCTTGCGCTCTAGTCACTACTGCATTTGCAGTTTGAATATGTCGCTCTTCCCATTCAGCAATTTGCTGTGGTGAACACTCCTTAATACCATGTATGCGACCAAGTATTAAATCACAAATTGGATTTGGAAGAAGACAAGCCTGGATCTGTCCTGA
Source organism: Oreohelix idahoensis (assembly GCA_024509875.1). Classification (NCBI taxonomy): domain Eukaryota; kingdom Metazoa; phylum Mollusca; class Gastropoda; order Stylommatophora; family Oreohelicidae; genus Oreohelix; species Oreohelix idahoensis. The sequence goes on from JAMPIV010006029.1 coordinate 2,467, forward strand.
AAAAAATGGTGTATGAAGTGTTATAATGGCTGTGGGAAATGTTTCCACAGTTCCGCCAAACGTCACACATTTCACAACCCTGCCCGTCGCACAACTAGGGTCGATCAGCGAAGTCCGGACGCCCACAGTGGTACAACCTGAGTCGAATAAAAGAGAGCATGAAATATTGTTAACAAATCCTCTGTTAAACTTAAGAGAGCCCTGTCCCTGGTGTACTGACGCAGGAGTGGCCATGCAGACTGCAGGTAGACTAGGCAAAGTATGACCGCAACGCAGCGTCGTGATCGCCTTGGGCTGGAAAAGAGTAGAGCATTCTGAACAATCTTTGACTTGGGTACAATCAAGAGAACAACACATAGCATTATGAGTTTCAGCTCCTTTACCCTGTTCAATGTTAGCCTGTGTATCACTAAAAGCAACATTAGAATGTCTACCTGTATTACTCGACGATCTATCTCGTCGGCGCGATCGATTGTGATTTTTGTCATAAAAATTGCTACAATTGTCGTTTCTGCTAGAGTTAAAATTTGGATGAGTTCGATAATTTGTATAATTAAAGTTATGATGTTCTTTAAAATTTTTATTCCAAGAACCTTGTCTGTTTTGCGGACCCTGAGATCTTGATCTCCAGTTTTGTTTATTATAATGTCCTTGATTATTTTTAAAATTATTGTTACCAAAATCTTGCGATCTGTGAGTTTGGTTCCAAGAAACATTAAATGGAGCAGATTGTTGAAATTGCTTCCCTTTGTAAAAGTTATCATTGTTAAAATTGTAATTATTTCCCTTATTGACATACCTATCAGCACTAAAAGAACGATTGCGTGAAAAATTGTTTTGTTGTGCTGCAAAAGCAACAGGCAATTCATTCTTAATCTGTGCATTACTTAGATCCATGGTTGGGTGAGCAGTGCAAAAATTTTTTGCATGTTCTTCTAAATTTTTCATTGATAAAGGTTTCCTTTCGTGTAAAAATGCGAGAAATGTAGGATTTACAGACGAAAGTACCTTATCGCGCATCAGTAAATCGAAGAGACCTTCATATGATTTTTCAATTTTGGATAATTCAATCCATCTTTCTAATGTTAGTCGTATCTGTGACAGAAAATCACTAAAATTTCTGCCAGATTGAGGTAGTAATGTATGAAATCTTAAACGATATTCGTCTTCTGTCATTTGGAATTTTTGCAGAAGTGCTGCTCTAAGAGCATTATAGTCATTTTTCTCACCAATGCTGGTGGTATGATAAACTGCTAATGCATCCCCTGTAAGTAATCTGGATAAATATGTACAGTATAGCGCTTTATCCACGTTGTAAGACCCACAAGTGGCCTCAAACCTATCTAGGAAGAATATCACGTCATCAGACGGGGGATTAAATTTTGGTAATTTAAGGTGAATTTCCTTAAAATGATCCTGTCTGGATGAAGTTTGGCTTTCAAAAGTTCTCTGAGAATTAGATTCCTGCGTTAACCTAATTCTCTCATATTCTGACTCTGCTAATTTCAGTTCATGCTGTCGTTTTTTTTTCATTCTCTTCCATCTCAAGCTGAAGTCGTTTTACATTTTGTTCAGCTATTAATCTCCTCTCTTCCATTTCTTTTTGTTTAACTTCCAATTCCTTTTGTTTATTTTCCATTTCAATTTTAAGTCTTTCTTCAGCCTCCCTTTGCCCTAATACTTAGTTTGTACTTTTCAACATATTTTATTTCATGTTTATAATTGATACCTATTATTTTACCTCGTTGCTGTAAAATCGTTTATCTTCTAATGTCAGACGGGCCTGCGTGCCCAATTCTCAACACTTTGAAAATAAAGTTCGTTCGTTCGTTCGTTCGTTCGTTCTGTTCTGCCTCTCGCTGAAATCGTTTATCTTCTAATTCAGAGGCTAATCTCATTTTTTTCTCCTCTTCCTCAGCTATAAATTTCCTCTTCTTTTCATGTTCCTCAGCATCAATCCGTTTTTGATCTGCCTCAAATTTCATCTTCTTCTCTTGTTCCTCAGCCTCAAATTTCATCTTCTTCTCTTGTTCCTCAGCCTCAATCCGTTTTTGATCTGCCTCAAATTGAAGTTTTTCTAGTCTTAAAGTTTCTAACTTTCTCTGTTCGGCTTCTATTTCTTGAGCTTTCCTATATTCTGCAAGTGCAAATGCTTTTGCTTCATCAGGAGCCATCTGAAGAGCTTTTGCTTGCTTAATGAAATAGTCTAAGGTAGCCATTATTCAATATTATTATGTAATAATACTATTTAAAAGTGTTACCACAACTAGTGGTCTTCGTTCCTGTTCTAGAACGGTAAAATCAATTTATATAATAGGCAATAATATTTATAATTAATAATGTAATTTATAACATGAAATGATGTAAAAGCAATAACGTGACAGACAATAGCACAATACTGACGCGACACGATAATTAGGACAAATGAAAACGTTCGCAGAAATCCAATGAAAATAATATATGGAACTAAAATGGAATGTCGTAAAGAATTACGATGATAACTGCGATCAAATATTCAACAGGACAATAGACACCACAGTGTAAAAACATATGCTTTGTAAAAAACTGAACGACAGGAAAGGTGAGACGGACAATAATCACATACAAAATACATCCTGAAACTAAGGTACAAGTAAAAAATAGCTACCAAAAACAACGATTAAAACTTGACACTACAGCTAAAACAGTCAGGTGTCACAGACTACCAGACACAGTGGACCAAAGATCCTTCTATGCTCACGCATAGGAACATTCCACTGCGGGAAGTCTGCAAAATAATGTCCTACAGAACACTTAAGACGGACCTGTGGTGAAACTGGTATTTTCCCGTCCTAAGTCGCCATTCCCAACCTCCCACGAAGAATACAACACATATAACATGTAACATGTAAAATATAGATATGGACATATCACGGAAGGCACAGCTAAAAGTAATAAAGCGTATAAGGAGAACACGTTATACTTAACTCGCGTGCAGGTAAAAAATCAATGTGCCTCGTCTCCGTGTATGTACGTGTGAGGATAAAATACTTCGTTCTGAGTATTAGACCACAGCTTGCACGTAATAGTGACAAAGAGATGATCCCAAGATGTTGTCGCCTTGAAAGTTCAGATCTTCAAATGATCCCAAGATGTTGTCGCCTTGAAAGTTCAGATTTTCCATTGCTGATACTTGTATAGGGTACGTTTCCTGTGAAATTCTAGATTTCATAAACACACTGGAGCACCAATTACTGTTGAGTTCGTTTTATGGTTGAGTACAGTTTATACTGGTGAAGAGGTAGCTTCAAACGCGAATGGTTAAAATGAACGAATGTCAACAATATTCTTCCAACGAACTTCAACAAGTAGTGAACTGGGCAAGTACTGGCAGTACATAAGTCGGTGATAACTGTACATCGATTTTATTCAACATGACACAGACGGAGTGGACAAGACTAACATCGTCACAGGCGCAAAGATCATACATCAGCATAATGGTAATTACTTTTAAAGTTCCTGAAGATTCTCTACCATAAAGTCCTCTGACTCAAGTGACTAAGGATCACAAAACTGTTACCGTATAATATTCTTCTCATTCAAGTCCGTTGACCTTCTCTCAAGGACGTCTATCATGGTAACGTATTCATACTCCAGGATAAAATCTTCCATATCATACTTCACAATCCCATACGTTCTCCAAAACATAACGTTAGATAGCATATAGTTTCAAACAAAGTCATACACGATAATACGAACAGGTTAGAGATTCCAGTTGGCTAACCTCTCCCCTTCTATGCCACGCTTCTGGCATTGTTGTAACAGCATATTAAAACATGTGCATAAGGTAATCAATAACTTCTTCCACTCGTAGGAATCCTTCTTCTACGATACAAATCCTAAAGGCAAACGACTCTGTAGATCCATTCTAGGAATAACATATTCCCGCTAGACTAGTATTAGAGCGGCCTTATAATACAGCTTTAAATAAGAAGTGGGGCGATAACTTACGTGACATTGCTGCTATTGGTTTCGACCTGAAGACCAATACAGATCACTAGAATAAATGGCTTTCCATAAACATGCCATTGAATACAAATATAAAATAACAATCATGGACATAAACAAGTTCCATGTTGCCCCTGCAAAATCATGACGTCAGACTACTCAACTAGGTTACCCGTGCGTCCCAAAGCAACACACACTGCTTTGTGCACGTCAGTGCGCGAATCATTCGACCGCACAAATAATATCACTATATCAAGACTGGTGCGTACATTTGGCACCATTTTCAGGAGCATGGCCTCGTAATTCCAGCTCCCTTAGTCGTAATTCGTGCTCCCTTTGCAATCTTCTATCTTCTGCTTCCCTTTCGGCAGTCAATCTCTTATCTTCTGCCTCCATTTGATGTCGTTTTTCTTCTGCCTCTAATTGGAACCTTTTACTCTCCCTATCTGCCTCCAATGCCTTAGCCTCTTTGTCAGCCTCAATCTGCAGCCTCTTAAGTTCTTTACCAGCCTCAATTTGTAACCTCTTCTCTTCAGCTAACCTCCTATCTTCCCTTTCAATATACTTGTCACATTCTGAAGTCACATATTGAATTAAAACTTGACCCTCCATATTCATCTCCTTCGCCGTCAGCACAGCAGCCGATCTAAATTTTGCTAGATCTGCCATACTCAACATACAATTTAGCAATGACTAAGGTAAATTCCAAATATATAATTACCAAGGTAAACAACAAGGTGTAATTATCAAGGTAATATATTAATTAATTAATTAATTATCACTGGCTGTGAAGATTCATCAACTTTTATTTTCCACTTTTTTATTTTAAGGGACACTTTTAAATTTATTCCCTTATGCCCCCACTAGTTTAATTCCCAGACCAGGAGATCCTAATATCTTTAATAACTTAATCCCCGGACAAGACCCCAATATTTGTAGTGGTTTTTGATGTTATTGTATGGTTGATATGTTACCTAGTGTACTGTATGAGGTCAGCTGTGAAGGCTCCTGAGATAAAAGTTTATGGGAGTTACAGGAGGCCTTTCTGCTACCACTTTACGACCTCACACAGACCTATTCTACTATAATGAGTGTTAGCTACGTTAAAAGTCTAGGGTACTGAAATGTAATGTGTAGGTAATAAAATACACTGACACACACATGTAAATAATAAGTCTAATAATAATAATAATCTCTACAATACACTGAACTAACACTGGCTGTTAAAGTTTAAGTTTAAAAATTTTTTTAATTTATTAGTCCTGAACCAATTTTTTCTTTTGGTCAGAACTTATGAAATGATAGGTATTTATCAATGAAATGCATATATATATATATTGCATAATCAAATATAACTTTTGTACGTAGGTATATTATTACAATGGTTAATATGAATGGTATCTACAAAGTCTTGGGAACACTAGCACTGGATGGTTAGTTGGGGTGGCGTCATCATGCTCAATCTATGGTCACAAAAGTTTATAGTCCTTAACATAGGGACTGGTGTTAATGTTTCTATTACACGCTTTATTTCGTTATTTATGGTGGAAATATTGAATGAATCTCCAGCAGGCCAGGTTTGCAGTTTACTGGCCTGAAATGATGTAGTATAGAATTCTTGTGGCCCACTCCTCTCATTAGCTGGAGTAAAATGTTAGGCTGCACAGACACCCGCTCTTGCACTCTACAAGAGTATCTGGCACAATCGTAGTGCCAGATCAGAAACTCACAATTCAGAAGTGAGAACACAGTTATTTAGGACTAGCAAAACTCAGCTGAGCTGCCGGCTAGACTAGGGCGTCCCACTGATTTTTATTAATTAATTCCGGGAATTCACCTCTATCAGTCTAGAACTGTGTTACTGGACAGTCTTCTAACAAATGGTACAAGTGCGCGTCTCCCATTCACCAATATAAATACATTTGTCCAATCACGGACTTCCCCTCTAACTTTTTTTCAAATATTCAAACCAAAAGTCAAATTTCAGTCACATCTCAGTCAAGTGTGTATTATTGTCTGTTGGTCCGTCTGTCTCTACTTGGTTTTTCACAAAAATACACTTGTTTCTTGGACCAACTACACGTAAAAACTGCACAAACCTGCCCCATTAAGTTATTTTTAGCTTCTATCCTCCGACTTTGCCCCTCTAGTTCATTGCAGTTTGATTTTTGCATTTTTGGTGCTCAAGGACACCAAAAGGTAACTTTAGTGAAATATGCACAAAAAATTGTTCGCTAGTCTGATGTGAACAATACAGTCTTTCGTCAATATCTTCCGTGTTATCTGTCCGTCTGTATAATTAAAAGTATATTATTTCTCTGCTCAAGATGGGCTATCAAACTAGCTAGGTTTTATTTTCATAGCTTTATTATTAAAGAAAATCCTACTTTTCTCAAGGTTAGTTTTTTTGAAAGATGTTTTTGAACCTTCGTCCACTGCGTTTGCCGCTGTATTCAAATAAAACAACCAATTACCGTAAAAGCGTCCAAGATATGACTGTTTCTAATAAGAGCCAAGGTCCCTTTTCTACCAATTCCTTACATTGTGTCAACTAGTGGCGTGATTTTTTTTCTTTAAACTACAACTTGCGTCTTTTTGCCTTTTAGATTCAAACACGTGTTCAGTCATATTTTTTCCTTTTTATCTCCGTTTACCCCCGTCTAAAAGGGTAAACCGTTTCGTCTGCATGTCTAACTAGTTAGTTTCAATGGCGGTAGAACCCGCGGGCGTAGGCGAGAATGTATCCTCGTATCTTACGTATAATTTTATCCCTACATTTTATCTTACCCGTTATCTTTATAATTGGAGATATTTTAACGTTGTATCACTGTATTTTTCATCACAATATATATACTGAAGCACATTAAAAACGCACCACTATTATATATACTGATGCCGAGAAGCTGGAAAAAAAAAGTGTGGGAATGGATTTTCTTCGTGTTTGCCAAGAGGTAGAGAGCGAATGGCTGCTGGAATGGAAAGTGCATTATTCAACCCACGGGTTTGTGTACAGACTACATGAAAACGATGAAAGTTACACGTGCGACACGATTCCCAACAGCTATGACCATGAAAATGTGTACGCGTTGTGGCAGTATACTCGGTATAAAAAGGCCGTTGAGACAAAACACCCAGTACATGTGCTTGAAATGCCACGACTATCTGAAAACGACCGCCAACGAGCCATTGGTATATTGGAGACCGGAATGAGCTCGCGGGCCATTGCCAGAAGGATGAATTGCCACCACAGCACTATTGTACGTCTCAATGAACGTTACGGAACCACTGGCAGTGCCCGGGATAGACTTCGGAGTGGCCAACCACGAGTTACTACCCCTGCGTAAGATCGTCATATTGTGCTGAGTTACCTAAGGAATCGTACTCTCCCGGCAAGTCAAACAGCAAGAGCAATAGTGGGTAGACATGGGCTTGTCTCTTGAATGACAGTCATACGACGACTCAGAGATACAGGCCTTACTGCAAGACGACCTTATGTTGGGCCAAACTTGACTCACAGACATCGTCAGCAGCGCCTGCAATGGGCAGAGCAACATGTCAGATGGACTAGACTGCAGTGGAATGCTGTCCTATTCACAGACGAGAGCAGATTCAACATATCCTTTGCTGATGGACGTATGCGGATTTGGCGACGGTGTGGAGAGCGCTTTGCAGATTGCTGTGTCAACCGATTTGGAGTTGGCAATATTCACATTTGGGGATGATTCAGTTTTCACCATCGCTTGCCTCTTCACGTCTTCCGTGGAAATGTTAATGCTGTGACATATCGAGATGAGGTTCTGGATGCACTGGTTGCTCCTGCGTTCACAATTTATCCAGACTTGCAGCTTCTCCAGCAGGATAACGCACGTGCATTTTTTGTATTTTTGGTTTTCTCCCTTGCCTGCACAGAATGCAATTAATTTCATAACAATCAAATGTACAAATTAATGACCAGAATGGATTCATAGGAAAATGAATAAAGATTCCAAATATGTAAACTTGTAAACACTTATATTTACATTTCACACTCTGTTCCTGGATTATACAGGTGGTGCGTTTTTAATGTGCTTCAGTATATATATATATTGATCAAATATTCACACTAAGAACAATTATAGAAGAATCAGTGGAAAGGCAATCGCCACTTATTATCACCTTCGTCGATTTTCAAAAAGCCTTTGATAGTCTACACCGCCCATCATTGTGGAAGATACTTACAATCTATGGTTTTCCAACAAAATATGTGAATATAATCAAAGCGCTATATGACAATGCAAGATGTTGTGTTAGAACAAATAAAGGGAATACAGAATGGTTTACAGTAGAAACAGGGGTGAAACAAGGCTGTATTATGTCACCACTACTTTTTGGAATAGCTATTGATTGGGTTATGAGAAACTATACCCACAATGAACAATTGGGTATAAAATGGACAAATGGAAAATTCCTGGGGGACCTGGATTTCGCAGATGATGTAGCATTCTTAAGTTCAACACCAAGACAATCCCAAGAAGCAATAAATAATTTGTGTCATCTCTCGGTTAAAATTGGTCTCCAAATAAATGCCTCTAAAAACTAAAGCTATGAACTTTTCTAACGAGACCTTTGATATCATCTTGAACGGGGAAAAACTACAGAAAGTTGAAAGTTTCAATTATTTAGGCAGTAAAATGACTCAGGATGGTGACACAACAAGAGAAATCCATACTAGAATTGCTTTGGCAGCTAGCGCCTTCAATAGATTATCTAACATTTGGAAATTACGATCATTGAATATACATACCAAGCTTCGTCTGTTTAATTCAAATGTTATCTCAGTGTTAACATACGGCTGTGAGAGTTGGAAAATAACAAAATCATTGGAGAACAAGCTGAATACATTCGAGAACAAATGTCTTAGAAAACTCATGAACATCAGTTGGAAAGAATTCAAGACTAATCGACAAATAAGAGAAGACTCTAGGCAGAAATATGTCTCCGACTATATAAGGAAAAGACGATGGTCATATATCGGTCATGTCCTACGAATGCAAAACAACAGAATACCACTACAGGCGCTCACTTGGGTTCCTGAGGGTAAGCGGAAAAAAGGAAGACCAAAAGAAACACTCAGAAGAACAATAATAAGAGAAGGAAGAACGTTGGGCCTAAATAATGTGCAAGAGCTAAGAGGAGTGGCGTCACAACGAACAACCTGGAGAGCACTGGTTTCTGCCTTATGCGCCGTATATTATATATATATATTATATATATATATATATATATATATATATATATATTATATATATATATATATATATATATATATATATATATATATATATATATATATATATATATATATATATATATATATATATATATATATATATATATATATATATATATATATATATATATATATATATATATATATATATATATATATATATATATATATATATATATATATATATATATATATATATATATATATATATATATATATATATATATATATATATATATATATATATATATATATATATATATATATATATATATATATATATATATATATATATATATATATATATATATATATATATATATATATATATATATATATATATATATATATATATATATATATATATATATATATATATATATATATATATATATATATATATATATATATATATATATTATATATATATATATATATATATATATATATATATATATATATATATATATATATATATATATATACCTAGACGTATATTTACCTCTAAACAGAGCTTTACCTTATAAGAGGAATTTCGTTGGATTACACCAACTGGGGGCGTGAACGGGCTAAACCATTGCTTAAATCTTTCACAAAAGGCGACGGACCAGACATAATGTGTTAACAATTGTTCAGCCCAATGCAATATTGTTCGTGACTTCTGGAAATATCTTGTGAAAGTTACCTTAAGGTAGAAGTGTCATTAATCAACTATCTCGTACATCTATGCCACGAGTAATCTTGCACGCAGGTAGATACCTTGGAAGCCAATATTAGATACTCATGAGTTTTGGTCACTGTTGGACCACTACTGCAAAGCAGGGGAGGCAATCCGTGACAAGCAATATTTAACAACTCCCTCGTTGACGACTGTCATTATATATTAATAGTATATTAATTATATAATTAATTTATGATATTAATCGAAACTGAAATAGTGGATAATTGTGATCACCTGTAACTGGGCAATTATTATTTTTTTATTGTATATTAATTTTTTAATATAATGTAATACCCACCTTAAAAACAAAATGTAGTCTAAAATAAACTGTTCAGGTCAAGGTAGTCCCATATCAGATACTGTCGTAGTGGAATGAAGTGTTAGAGACTTCACTATACTAGGTCCAGCATTGAGAGGTAGGGTGGTTATTTCCCTTCCTCGCTACCTTTTCCTTCCCTAACTCAAGAGCAAAGGCAGGTACCCATTTGCAACAGGGTAGACTGGAGCGTGATGATACCGGGAATCGAACCAGGTATCTTTGCCGCGAGAGACCAGCACTCTAACCATTCGGACGCTCAAAAATAACCAAAAATAAAATGGGGTTGATTAAAATTAGATGTTTTAAAAGAAAACAGTAGCAAGATGTCACCATCCAGACAACAGCGCAATGAGATCAAAGACACAGTAGTTGAAAGATGGTATTCAGGCTGGTGCCAACGTTTGGAGTTGTGAATGTGTGCATGTGCAGTTGTGAATGTGTGCATGTGCAGTTGTGAGTGTGTGCATATGCAGTTGTGAGTTTGTGCATGTGAAGTTGGGCCATGGGGATGATTCACATGCATTCAGTTGTGTAGAGCAAATGTCAGGCCCTGTCTCCTGCTAGGACACGACACATGAAAGGGGAGATCTTTGTAAAAGTCTAATTATTAAAACATTTATTTTACTTGTACAAATTTACATTCAACTGCATTAAATCTTCTAAGTTTACCCCCCCCCCCCCCCAAAAAAAAAGGAAAAAAAAGGGGGGGGGGGATTTGTTACGTCACTTAAGACGGGTGTCTGGGTTTTTTGTGACAATATGTGAAAAAAAGGGGGGGGGGGGAAGAGGAGGTTAGTGACAAATAGCATGACGTCGTATGTGGACGACCCCTATATGCACAAAGGCGTATGTAAGTATGTTACTAATTGTTCTGTCGTGTCTTGTTTGGTTTTAGTTCAATGCCTAATGAGCTTAAAAAAAAGTAGTAATAAGAATTTCCCGAAAAAAAAAGCAGTGCGCAAAAGAAGCTTATTGCTCAATTTAGAAAGAAACTACCCACTTTCTTTGGACAGAGTTGGAAAAAAAAATGAACACTCATAACCTAGGAGATCGAACAAGTCAAAGTTGGACAGAGTATGAGAATATGCAAGCGGCTGGAACATTAATGTGACAACAGGAAACATTCAAGAAAAACGACAAAGAGAGAAGAAACTGAACAGTTTAACATCGTGGCATGGAAATATGTCACTGAACAGTTTAATATCGTGGCATGGAAATATGTCACTGAACAGTTTAACATCGTGGCATGGAAATATGTCACTGAACAGTTTAACATCGTGGCATGGAAATATGTCACTGAACAGTTTAATATCGTGGCATGGAAATATGTCACTGAACAGTTTAACATCGTGGCATGGAAATAGGTCAACAACAGAATTGATAAACAGTAATTAGGAGGTTGGGGACAGACATGGTCATCTAAGACAATTAACATGATACTTACCTCTACACCTCACGGTAGAAGGGGAACGACTAAGTAAGTAAGTAAGTACTTAAAGAACTGGAAGGCGACGATTTTTTTCTTCACGACATTAGTTTAAATCTGTCGGAAAACTGACTAAACTGTTATAATTGGTCTTGCTAAGGTGAATGCTGACAATGTCGGAGACACTCACACAACTTGTGAGACCCAGTCTGACAGACGGAAGGTATAACACGGTGACAAAAGTAACTTTCCATGAAAAAAACGAAGCCTCTCAAGGAACAGGTTTGTAAGCAGTTTATTTATTTATATGTGCGACTTTCTGTCACGCTCTCGCTCAGTCCTTCATTTTCGTTTTCTTCCCGTCTCTCATTCTTCTCACTATCAGTTTTCCAGTTTCTACTCCTCGTTCGAGTCACTTTCAGTCGTTTTTGTTCCCTCTCTTTCCTTCTCCCCGCCTCTTGCCTCTATATTTTCTGTTCCCTGTTTTAGACTCAGCTTCTTTCTCATCCTCATCATTTCATCCCTTTCCGTTCTTCTTCCTCACCGTCGCTCTTTCTTATACAAATCTTTCTGTTAAAGCCTTTACCAATGCCTACCTTTTCCTGTCTGTAATATTAGTCATACGATCATTTTCTATTTTAGCTCACCGAAAGAATAGACCCACTCACATTCACACTAAGCCACATCCTGTCACGTGTCAACTGTTCAAGACATTCCCATGTCTTGTTTATTCCTTGTACCTCTGTATCCATTTCTGAGCGTCCGATTGACAGAGTTGTTAGAGCACTGGTCTCTTGCTACACAGGTGCTGGGTTAGATTCACGGTATCGTCAAGCTCCAGTCTACCCAGCTGTAAATGGGTACCCGACTTTGCTCTTGTTAGAAAGGAAAAGGCAACGAGGAAGGGATCTGGTTCCCCCACCTATCGACGCTGGACCTAGTATAGTGAAGTCTGTAACACTTCACTCCTCTACGGTAGTATATACTATGGGACTAGATTGTTATCCACTTCTATTCTCCTTGTGTTTTTCGGTCTCACATTATTTTCCTTAAACCGGGGGTTTTACTGTTAGGAATGCCATGTACTGCTAACAACTGCATTCCTCCATGTGTGTCTAAGCAACACTTGAGTCGTCTTCTTAACTAGTATTTGTTTTGTACTTTCCGTTAGTTTCACAGGGGTAATTTTGTCATGATATTTCAATCCTTCTGTTCTGAATCATGAGATTCCAATCCTTCTGTTCTGAGTCATGAGATTTCAATCCTTCTGTTCTGAGTTATGAGATTTCAATCCTTCTCTTCTGAGTCATGAGATTTCAATCCTTCTCTTCTGAGTCATGAGATTTCAATCCTTCTGTTCTGAGTCATGAGATTTCAATCCTTCTCTTCTGAGTCATGAGATTTCAATCCTTCTGTTCTGAGTCATGAGATTTCAATCCTTCTGTTCTGAGTCATGAGATTTCAATCCTTCTGTTCTGAGTCATGAGATTTCAATCCTTCTGTTCTGAGTTATGAGATTTCAATCCTTCTCTTCTGAGTCATGAGATTTTAATCCTTCTCTTCTGAGTCATGAGATTTCAATCCTTCTGTTCTGAGTCATGAGATTTCAATCCTTCTGTTCTGACTCATGAGATTTTAATCCTTCTCTTCTGAGTCATGAGATTTCAATCCTTCTGTTCTGAGTCATGAGATTTCAATCCTTCTGTTCTGAGTTATGAGATTTCAATCCTTCTGTTCTGAGTCATGAGATTTCAATCCTTCTGTTCTGAGTCATGAGATTTCAATCCTTCTGTTCTGAGTCATGAGATTTCAATCCTTCTGTTCTGAGTCATGAGATTTCAATCCTTCTGTTCTGAGTCATGAGATTTCAATCCTTCTGTTCTGAGTCATGAGATTTCAATCCTTCTGTTCTGAGTCATGAGATTTCAATCCTTCTGTTCTGAGTCATGAGATTTCAATCCTTCTGTTCTGAGTCATGAGATTTCAATCCTTCTGTTCTGAGTCATGAGATTTCAATCCTTCTGTTCTGAGTCATGAGATTTCAATCCTTCTGTTCCTCATGAGATTTCAATCCTTCTGTTCTGAGTCATGAGATTTCAATCCTTCTGTTCTGAGTCATGAGATTTCAATCCTTCTGTTCTGAGTCATGAGATTTCAATCCTTCTGTTCTGAGTCATGAGATTTCAATCCTTCTGTTCTGAGTCATGAGATTTCAATCCTTCTGTTCTGAGTCATGAGATTTCAATCCTTCTGTTCTGAGTCATGAGATTTCAATCCTTCTCTTCTGAGTCATGAGATTTCAATCCTTCTGTTCTGAGTCATGAGATTTCAATCCTTTTCTGAGTCATGAGATTTCAATCCTTCTGTTCTGAGTCATGAGATTTCAATCCTTCTCTTCTGAGTCATGAGATTTCAATCCTTCTGTTCTGAGTCATGAGATTTCAATCCTTCTGTTCTGAGTTATGAGATTTCAATCCTTCTCTTCTGAGTCATGAGATTTTAATCCTTCTCTTCTGAGTCATGAGATTTCAATCCTTCTGTTCTGAGTCATGAGATTTCAATCCTTCTGTTCTGACTCATGAGATTTTAATCCTTCTCTTCTGAGTCATGAGATTTCAATCCTTCTGTTCTGAGTCATGAGATTTCAATCCTTCTGTTCTGAGTTATGAGATTTCAATCCTTCTCTTCTGACTCATGAGATTTTAATCCTTCTCTTCTGAGTCATGAGATTTCAATCCTTCTGTTCTGAGTTATGAGATTTCAATCCTTCTCTTCTGACTCATGAGATTTTAATCCTTCTGTTCTGAGTCATGAGATTTTAATCCTTCTGTTCTGAGTCATGAGATTTCAATCCTTCTGTTCTGAGTCATGAGATTTCAATCCTTCTGTTCTGAGTCATGAGATTTCAATCCTTCTGTTCTGAGTCATGAGATTTCAATCCTTCTGTTCTGAGTTATGAGATTTCAATCCTTCTCTTCTGAGTCATGAGATTTCAATCCTTCTGTTCTGAGTCATGAGATTTCAATCCTTCTGTTCTGACTCATGAGATTTTAATCCTTCTCTTCTGAGTCATGAGATTTCAATCCTTCTGTTCTGAGTCATGAGATTTCAATCCTTCTGTTCTGAGTTATGAGATTTCAATCCTTCTCTTCTGACTCATGAGATTTTAATCCTTCTCTTCTGAGTCATGAGATTTCAATCCTTCTGTTCTGAGTCATGAGATTTCAATCCTTCTGTTCTGAGTTATGAGATTTCAATCCTTCTGTTCTGAGTTATGAGATTTCAATCCTTCTGTTCTGACTCATGAGATTTTAATCCTTCTCTTCTGAGTCATGAGATTTCAATCCTTCTGTTCTGAGTCATGAGATTTCAATCCTTCTGTTCTGAGTTATGAGATTTCAATCCTTCTGTTCTGACTCATGAGATTTTAATCCTTCTCTTCTGAGTCATGAGATTTCAATCCTTCTGTTCTGAGTCATGAGATTTCAATCCTTCTGTTCTGAGTCATGAGATTTCAATCCTTCTGTTCTGAGTCATGAGATTTCAATCCTTCTGTTCTGAGTTATGAGATTTCAATCCTTCTGTTCTGAGTTATGAGATTTCAATCCTTCTGTTCTGACTCATGAGATTTTAATCCTTCTCTTCTGAGTCATGAGATTTCAATCCTTCTGTTCTGAGTCATGAGATTTCAATCCTTCTGTTCTGAGTCATGAGATTTCAATCCTTCTGTTCTGAGTTATGAGATTTCAATCCTTCTGTTCTGAGTTATGAGATTTCAATCCTTCTGTTCTGAGTTATGAGATTTCAATCCTTCTGTTCTGAGTCATGAGATTTCAATCCTTCTGTTCTGAGTTAGAACCGATTCATATTAGTCGATAACTTATTTGTTATTATTTTTGTTGTTATGTATGTTTCAAAGCCACACAACATTTACTGCATTGACATTTAACTTGAAAATTCGTATTTTTGTGCTGGACTTGATTTCTACTGATGCTGAAGGTCTGTTCATACATTTTCTCTTTCGCTTCGTGTGAATCATGGTACCACAACCGCTGCTGGTTCCCTTGCAGGAAGCCTGCATCAAAGCTTTCGTATATTCTTATAGCGGTGGTTTCTGTAACTATTTGGGTTTTTTAAATGTGTTAAAGGCCGCCGGGGGGGGGGGGGGGGGGTATGTAAAGTTGTGGGTGAGCTATATGGCTTTATAATTAATTTCATACGTTTGGTACTGTCACGATGTGGATTTAAGTTTATAGAGTTTGCTTGAGTGGAGGCAAGACCCTAGTATGAGAAAGTCCGAGAAGATAGTACAGTATTTAGATGAAAATGACAGTGACAGTGGACATATGAGACTATTGGCTCAAGGGTGAGAACCTGGATTGACTCTCCCTTGCCACCCGCGTGACTAACAATTTGCTATAGTCTCACCCCCCTCTGACTACCTTTAAAAACAAGGAGATAAGGTGTAAATAATGACCACAGACACCACTATACAAACAACATATAGGTACAGTATAGTATAGAAGCTGATCCAGTATACAGTATATAGATATTTTATTTACACAATAAAACATTAAATGTCATCATACAGCAACGAAATAAATATCGTGCACTGTCGCACAGACCTGAGACAAGCAAAGAACCAATTAAATAGATAGCCCTATAAAAAACCGCAACCACATTCACTCTGTCAGTCACCCTGCTGGGGAAAAATAAAATGATTAGTGATTGAAACCTCTAACTGGTGGGGCATCAATTATAGCCTCCACTTCCTACTATAAGAATTGCTACTATCTCTGTCCTGCTGACTCTGCCTTAACGAATGATTACACAGCTTCCAACTCGTTAGGCGATAAGCGCTACAAACTAAAACACTGGACTGCTACACTAGTAGACTTTTATAACATCTATTTCTCAGAGGCTATCATCTAAGGATATCATCAGACCTTACTGGTCCCGGCTATCTCCTCTCTCTCTCTCTCTCTTTCTTTCTCTCTCTCTCTCTCTATTTGCCTCAGTGTCTCTCTGACACTCTCGACATCTGCTGAGGTGGCGTCTCCATTACGCCTTCTCTCGTTGACTTTATCAGAAACAGGAATGTTCACCCTTTTTCCTAGTTTCTGACGACTGCACTGATGACTTGATTATCAAGCACGAGGTACTTGACTAAAATATAGAAGCTCCTCTTCTGCTGTGTGACCGTGCTGGTGTTGGTCCCTGTCCAATCCTAACTATAACTAGGTGACTGAGGCAGGCCTAGTTATCTATTATTTACTTTATTTCTTTCTTCCAAGTGAGATTGTTTCTCTTACTGGCTCCCTTGTTCCGCCAGAGATGATAGTTCTTGGATGAGAGTAGGTTCGTCTTTTGCTCAACCCAGACCACGTTCTTCCCTCCTTGATGTTGTCTAGCGACTGATGCGTATAGGGTGTTCTATTATTTCTATCTTTCCTAATACTCAATTCTAATATCTCTCCATTCCTTATTCTCTTCTCACATCAAAGCAACTGGAGCGATGTGATTCAAATTCAACAAGCAACCTTTATTTACATAAGATAATGCATGATCATCCAACATAATACATCAGCTACAGTTCACAATTTCAATGTCCTCAAGTCTTCCGCTTGATTCAAACACATATCTCAAAGCTTAGTTATATATTGTTTCTCTTGTAGCCTCTTGCATTTCGTGGTATACCTAGCTTAATAAAGTTCCTTCTTTTATTTTACTATTTTGCTCATATTTTCTACAACAGTTCTTCTAAATCCTTGGAGTCATGTTCTCTCCCAATCTCACTCTAGATAGGTTTAACTCCTCTAAATGCAGCATATAAAATTAAATAGCTCCACCTGAAATAAACAATGTCCAATACCAAAATGGCTTCCACCATACTTACTCTTGTATGAGAGAGCGCATGAGATGTTTCGTGAATGTCAGACTCACTTGTGGTGGCTTCTCCATACTTACTCTTATATGAGAGAGCGCTTAATAGATTTCATAATTGTCAGTGCTGTGAACCCTTTGTTCGATACAATCTCGTTTAATGGCAATGCCTCATCTTCTTGGCATGACAGCCCATCCTGGCTATCTGATAATAAAAGTTATTATTTCTTTAGGCTTTAATATTGACCTTGACTCAATATTATCTTCTTTAGCTCGCTCCCTTAAATGCGAGCGTCGTTAGCTTGCGACAAATTTGCTGAAAGTCAAGAAAATAGTTCAAAGTTTTGTTCTTACCATTTTAAACGAAGTCCAGCACCTATCACGATCCTACTAACACCACCTATCAGCTAATCCTACAGTTGATCACACAAATTATTAATCAATTCTAAATGTTCTCCTGAATTCCTATTTCTAAGCAATTCTAAATCTAGCTATTTATGTAGCCCTTCTGCATACCGCAGGTTTCACATTTCTTGAGAGCTCAGCGAAACTTGACTTGCCCGGTCAACTTTTCTGGTAGGACTCTATAAACTTGACCGCTCAGTAGCGCGTCAATATCTGGACTGATCTCCAATCGTCCTTCAATTTCCTATCTGATGGTCCAAAGTTGTTTTAGTTAATACGATTGGTCCGTTGTTCAGTTCACTCACCAATCGGCACGCTTAATTCTAAACTGTTAGCTCCGTGAACTGTGCTACATAACTGTTTACCTCTTGTCACTATTTTCACGTGCGTTTTACTCTGCTCTGTGTTCTCTTAACTCACTAAACCTGTAAAGGGCGCTAATAATATTGTTATTCCCCTTTGTACTTTTTAACTTAGTTTCATTAATCCTTCTATATCTCTATTAAAACTGGTCTAATATGCAAATTTGGTAAACTCTAATGATATATACTTAGATTACTTTAAGGTCTAAAAAGGTTCCCTCCCTTACAAAAAAACACTACATTTACCCTCTTTTATCACCCATGTTAAGAACAAATAAGTTATCACTTAGATTATTCTGATTTTCTAACCCATTTTTCTATACTCTTTCATCTTGTTAACACCAAATAACTGTTCGACTGACTTAAACTTACAGTGTATTTTACACTGTACAACCCCACGGCCTAATATCTGGCTTTTGGCTGGGATCATGTGTCTACACACAGGGACCAGTAGTGACATTTATGTCATGAGGTCCTTTGTGTGAAAACATAGAAGATCACTACAATGACACATGGTGTCATTGGGTCTTCGTGTGTTGTGACATGTGGTCTTGACCAGAGCCGGGTATGGGCAGGGGCCAATGCAACCTCATGCGAGGAAAAAATATGCAACCTCGTGCGAGGAATATTAAAAAAAAAAAAAAAAAAAAAAAAAAAAAAAAAAGGCCTAATATCTGGCTTTTGGCTGGGATCATGTGTCTACACACGGGAAACAGTAGTGACATTCATGTCATGAGGTACCTAGTGTGAGAACACAGAGGATCACTACAATGACACATGTTGTCATTGGATCTTCTTGTGTTGGGACATGTGGTCTTGACCAGGGCTGGGTATGGGTGGGGCAAATGCAACCTCATGCGAGGAAAAAATATGCAACCTCATGCGAGGAATAAAAAAAAAAAAAAAAAAAAGGCCTAATATCTGGCCTTTGGCTGGGATCATGTGTCTACACACAGGGACCAGTAGTGACATTTATGTCATGAGGTCCTTTGTGTGAAAACATAGAAGATCACTACAATGACACATGGTGTCATTGGGTCTTCGTGTGTTGTGACATGTGGTCTTGACCAGAGCCGGGTATGGGCAGGGGCCAATGCAACCTCATGCGAGGAAAAAATATGCAACCTCGTGCGAGGAATATTAAAAAAAAAAAAAAAAAACTAATATCTGGCTTTTGGCTGGGATCATGTGTCTACACACGGGAAACAGTAGTGACATTCATGTCATGAGGTACCTAGTGTGAGAACACAGAGGATCACTACAATGACACATGTTGTCATTGGATCTTCTTGTGTTGGGACATGTGGTCTTGACCAGGGCCGGGTATGGGTGGGGCAAATGCAACCTCATGCGAGGAAAAAATATGCAACCTCATGCGAGGAATAAAAAAAAAAAAAAAAAAAAAAAAAAAAAAAAAAAAAAAAAAAACGGTGACAGCTGAATAGCTTCTCTGACTTGCCCCGTTAACTCGCTCAGGATTTAGGAGAACACAGCATTGATTTCTGGCTGTATAAATCTAGACCAATCTCCCGGACACGTGCCGTTGTTGGAGTGGTAAAATGAGCTAAGTGCTCTGAATTTTAAGACAAATCCCATTCCCAGATGAAGAATGCCTTTCGCTACCTGAGATAGTAGGTTATTTACTTTTGCCTCTGGCGATATCTCGAGCGTTCGGCTTCTGCGATGCCAACTTTGCCGTGGTAATTTGTATGGGACAAACTACACTCTTCTACTGTACCGTGAACCGCTGTAGACAAAAGAAATGCATCTAATGTACAACTTCAACCATAAACTCATCTCTAACATATAACTCCCTTAACTCCTTCCCCCTCAACGAAAATCTTTCTGGTACGTAAACTCCCGACCTTCTGAACCCGCTATGTACAACGATACATCAAAAAATTTCCTGTCCAAACCACGTGGTCACTTTTTTAACATTTCACATGAGGTTTCCCTAGAATTAGGCACACTTTACCTTTACATCATTCTACAAAGATAGTAATGGATGGCACTTAAGTTAACTTCCCGAAGAAAACTTTACTAAATCAGACTTCGACTCTATTAAAGAACCCACTAATATTACGGCTCTAATTAAAATAAGAACATACCAACTTATTGCGTTTATTGGAGCAGACAATAAATGCTAGATTCACAATAGTGAATGTCATCAGACAAAGGGGTCCGTTAAAAGACGGATTTATATACAAGAAAATCCCCGCGGACTTTTGGCCTACGTCATAGCTATAGCGTCCTACTAACCAAATGGAATCGCTTACAAAATTTATAACGGGGTCTACGCCAATAGATTTGAAAGCACGTCGTGACCTGTTTATCCCGAACGCGCGCGTTTCCCACTTACGTCATATTGTCTAACGTCGCCTGTTGGTGAGCCAAACAACGGAACATTTCCACCCCGCCCAATTTAATCCTCTCGCGCTGATAACAAAAAAATGACCGCGATATTTCTTTAACAAAGAAACTGAGACTACGTGATCGCGATTATTTAACAAAGAAACCCCTCGTGATCGCAATTAACTTTAGAGAAAAGAAAACTGGTGCGAGTCTGAACTTAACTCTACCGTCATAAAACGCAATAAAATACCTACAGGAAAAGACCAAACACAATTAATTTAGAAAGAGAAGAAGATTGGGCCTCTTGAAAAACAGAATTACAGTACTGCTTTACAGATACATAACTTATCCTCAACATCATTATTATTTTCTTTTTTTTGCTCCTGACGGATCATAGAGCCACCAATGTAGCTGGTCCCTTACAGAAAATCTGCGCCAAACATTCATATGTTCTTGCCGTGGTAGTTTCTCTAACAATTTGTTTTACACGATGAGGTTGCCAGCCCCATACACAACCTTACATTATTCACCACGTACGACATGCACGAGAGGGAAGTAATCATATTCTTTATATATCTTGCATAACGTCAGCTGAGCTAAATATTATACCGTTTACTTTCAGGATTACACAATATTGTTCATGGTAACACAGTCTACCGCCATGGTGTCTCTATACACGTATTAAACCAATGATTTGGGAGCCGCGCTGATGTAATGGTTACCATATTGCGATGGCGATTAGGTGTTCAAGCTTCAAGCCCGGGCGTGAGCATTTGAAAAAGTGTCATCGGCCGGGATTTTGACTGAATAACCTGAACGGCTCCTGAGATAAACCCTCTGTGGATGGGAAGGAGCGAAGCTCCTGACCGGGTTGGAAGGAAAGTCCACAGGCTCCCCAGCCTCGCAATCACATGTCATTGGGCCGAAGGGCTGAAAGCCCAAATGCCGCTGGTTAAGAAAAAGAAACAACCCAGTGATTTACAATTCTTATACGATCAAAGGCGTACAATCTCGTACTTTCTAAGTAACACAGTACCAATTTTTTTAAAACCACGCCATCTATTTTCAGGGTCATACAATCTACAATTTCATGTTTGACCGGTCACCATTTCCAGTGCCGAAGATAGCGGTGGAGGCACTCCGCAGACACGTCAAAGAGAGCGACTACCACGCAGTTGAAGGTAATAATATTTTCTCTAATTGGATAGTCATCCACGTCTTTAAACTTTAGGTGATCATACCTGACTACACCGAACGATTGCCTGACTAAGTAAAATGAATTGATCGTTTTATTAATCATCATAAACAAGTCTGTTATAACCACAATGAATTGATCGTGTTATTAATCATCATAAACAAGTCTGTTATAACCACAATGAATTGATCGTGTTATTAATCATTATAAACAAGTCTGTTATAACCACAATGAATTGATCGTGTTATTAATCATCATAAACAAGTCTGTTATAACCACAATGAATTGATCGTGTTATTAATCATCATAAACAAGTCTGTTATAACCACAATGAATTGATCGTGTTATTAATCATCATAAACAAGTCTGTTATAACCACAATGAATTGATCGTGTTATTAATCATTATAAACAAGTCTGTTATAACCACAATGAATTGATCGTGTTATTAATCATCATAAACGAGTCTGTTATAACCACAATGAATTGATCGTGTTATTAATCATTATAAACAAGTCTGTTATAACCACAATGAATCTTTGTTTTGTTTGGTTTGGTTTTAAGGACCGTGTTCACTGCACACAGACAAATCCATCAATGCTCCGATCTCCTCCCTTAGATTACATAAGGCGGATCTCAGCATAGTGCACGAACTCCATAGCACCAGCGAGGATCCCACTGTGTGTATACAGGAATCACACGTTTTATAAATATTTTTGTGGATGGGTAGATTCATAATTGTTTTAAAATTTGCCATAGCAGCTGCTGTATGGCCTACTCTTGGTGATTTCCAACTGCCGAGAGATTTTTAAAGTAATTTGAGAAGGCTAGGCATAATATATCACTACGCATTCTGTATATTACGTAATTATTGGGTTTGAAATAAATTATATTCCCTGTACTGGGAGCGAACTCGGTACCTTTAGAATTAGAGGCATACTCCGGAGACCTAAAGTAGACACACGAAAAACCGCCAGACTGGATGAGACTAGAAGTAAACAGTAGACAAACTGCCAAACTGGGCAAAACATAAATAAAGTAAACAAACTGCCTAGCTAGATGAGACTAGAAGTAGACCAACTGCCAGACTGGACAAGACTTAAAATAGACAAACTGCTATGCTAGATGAGACCTAAAGTAGACAAATTGCCAGATTGAATGAGACTAGAAGTAGACACATTGACTGACTGCAATTAGTTTTATATGATGACGCTGCCAGCCTCATACACAACCTCATGATAGTCCTCTTGTAGGCATGCCTATTCTATCTTTGTCTCCCCAGAGACGCCCGGGTAACTACGCAGGGCAAAAACTAGAGTGGTGCTACTGGGAGTGGTGATAACATTATTGCTGGGAGTGGTGATAACATTATTGCTGGCAGTGGTGCTACTATTTTTCTGAGATTATTACAAATGTAAATAGTGGAAGAGATACTAATGTTAACATTGGAAGTGATGTCGATATTGTTGCTGGAAAATTGCTATTAATGGTAATATGTAAGACTAGCATGATGTACGTATGATGACGCATCTGTCGTGTATACAACCAGAACTATACAAGAAAGGTTAGCATTCATACCCTTTGTGGTGAAGTGGGATGTTATAAATATTTATAAGGGACTTAGTGTACTGACTGAGATCAGCTGTGAAGGTATATATATCTAATAAGAGTAGTGTATTATATATAACCTTACTTGCTGCCACATATGTATACCTCAGTCAGAATTATTCTGGAATAGTGTGATGACTACGTTGTATGTCTAGGGTATGTGTATGATGAAGTGTAAGTCATAACAACAACAGACAGATAAACAATTTAATTTATTCCACCACACTTGACAACACTGTGACACTCACATACATATAACACTCTAAAGGATATCTTAACTGATTCAGTACGTAATTATTTTCAGCTCTGGACGGAATTATTTTTAGGCCCCAAAAATTTACACATACATAATTTACGTTTACAGACAATGTGTGTCTAATCATGAGTTAAGTATAACATATTATATATCAAATTAAAGTACATTGGATGAACAATATAAATCCATATGCCTCTCTAGCTAATTTTATGTTATGTTTATGTTATAACAGATAACATGTACACGGAAAAAAGATAACTTGAAATTTTGAACAAAAATTTTCAACTTACGTAAGGCTTGTAACATAAATTGTTATCACAATACAGTTTCACTGCTCTCTTTGTGCAGATAATCCATTTAGAAACACAGAAAATGTAAGAAAGTTATGGTTGATCGCACAGTTTGTTCACTGTTCACATATTAGTAACATATCCTGTGTGTTTTCGGCCATTATGGCGATACGACAAAACACGATTAAAGATGAAGATAAATGTGAAAAAATTCCTTCAAACGCAAATAAAAGACGTTGAATCTTGTTGAAATTTGCCCAGTTGTGTGTTTACTTCCGTTCGAGATAAATTCCGGGCAGTATAAAATATCAGAATAGAAAGAAACAACGAAATAAATCAGCGTCTTTTAAAAGATCTTGCGGTCACAGCGGTCGGCCATTGCGTCTTTTAATAGATCTTACGTACGGAATCAGTTAAAGGAGTCACTGATAACTTTTCAAATAACAATATGTATTCATTGCTGTTATGAATGAATATGTGTCCTGATTCAAATACAAAGGGAACCAGGAATCACAATCAATTTTACTTACAAGTTATATGTACAGAATTTATCAATATGAATATTGTAGTGACATATATTATTAAAAGTATCCTATGTGTGTCAGTTGTGTAGTAGTAATATGAGGTAATACTGGTTTTGTTTTGTTCAAGCTCTGTTGGTATTTGTCATCATGACTTCAATAGTTTGTCTTTATTGGAACTAGTATTGGAGATGTTCTCAGTTCCTGATATTAAAACAATTTACTTCCCCTCTTAAGTTTATGTTACAATGTTATTTTAAGATGGGGGTACATAATTTTGAGCTCAGCTGGCCACATCAGCTTATCTTGCGTGATGGCGGCAGGAAAGGACTCCTCTGCTCGATTTCTCCCCTGTGCTCTGGAGACACCTCACTGATAGCTAAATGGACCAAGGAGTATGCTGTCCGACTCTGGATTCAGCAAAGCTCTGACCAGGTGCTGCTCAATACCATCAAGACCACGGTCCCTGAAAACAAGAAGGATGTACCTTCTACGTCATAACTAATTTATACTCTCTTTTTACACTTAATACATCACAAACATTGAGTTCAGAGCGTTAGGCCAACTGTCAGCTTCATCTGAAATACTTTATACCAGTATTAACCTCCTTAATGGTTACTACGCCTCTGCACTTCCAGCATTATCTCTTTCTAGTCAATCATCTAGGTGTCAGTGTACTGTTTGGCCATTCCATGCCGTTTTACTTTCCTCCGACACCTTCTGTTCAGGCTGGAGCATTATAGGCTTTACATCATGTTTGCTACTGAACTACACATATATACAGGCATAAATTAACAATTCACATTCAATTTTCATTAAAAGATACTGAATGTTTCAAGCTTACCACAATTCATAGAATAAACACAGATACGTTGACTAGCAATGAATTCTGGCACAAACACTGGCACAAATTCCCATCTGCTTATGTTCCAGGCTTTATTTAGCAAAATATGAGCTGGCTTCAACGCACTGTTGCTTTATCAAGCTTATTTGAACTAGTGGTCTCGAACTAACGCTCCTAAGTGATTATATCAGCGAGTCTGGCCAATGGAGCCACGTTTCGACAAGTGTTTGAAAAAAATTTTACCTTCCTACGTCTCCCCTAACAACCAAAGATAGTATTTATAGTCCGACCAATCGTGTTTAGTCTTATATTTGTTGCGCTCCAATCAATTTGGAGTTTACATGGTAGGCTATTTCCGTACGCACGGTTTTTTTTAAAACACGTTATAAAAAAATTTTATGAGCAGAAATGATTTCATGCTGTCAGGCATCCCCACTATTTTATTTTGGTTATAACTTGTTAATTCCTAGACTATTTGCGTAACGTTTTACATATTCTTTGTCAGCAAACCCTAAGGAACCCAAATATACAAATTTAATAGAGCTAATATGCTGCGTTCAAAATATGCAATTCCTTCTACCTCCTGTTTCGAAGATGTGCTGTCTGGGTACTGTAATGTTTTCAAACGTAAACCCATCTAATGTTATCTTTTCTAATAAGAGTTTTTCAGGATTTAAAAACCTAACTCTGGGAAGGGTAGTGAATTTATCACTGTCCGTCCGAAAAAGTTAGTGCATGTGGCCTTACACGCGTGATAGTAGTAATTGTGTATCGCGCGACGCGTGTTTAGTGTTGCACGTGTTCGGCTTTATGCCTCTCCCTTCTCTCTATCCTTTAGTCCATCTGTCTTTAGTTACGCCGTGTATAAAATGGAATGAATGAAATATTAAAATTAGGTCATTGTTCAGCTTGCGTATCTCACTGTTTTTCCAAGAAATACAGCACACGTTTCATTGAAGAAAGCGGGTAATAATACAGTAGGCTTTTACTATCAACGTGAAGGCGTTACAATTTGCCGACGAAGTAGAAAACAAGGGGGATTTCGAGTACAGTCATTGTGACAGCACTGTTCTTTACCATTCTTCTTCCTTTTATTAAATTTATTTGTTAGGCTTTGCATTTACCTTTTAATTTATATATGTGGATTAGAATATTTCACGACACCTCCCCTCTTAAAACAGACATTATATGTCAGTCCTTTATTCTATATACACATAGATAAATGTAAGTCAACTTGACTTTACTCTGCTGTGGTGCTATCATGGTTTTATGTAGTTGGGTCCATTCAGAGTAGGCACTACTCATGAAATCTGCCTCAGACTTCTACAACCAATAATATATTTCGGTTATGTTACTGAACAGCCGCAAGTGTGAGTGCTTGTCTTAATGCTGCTTCGCAACCCGTATTCACCATTTCTCTTCTCTGAGTCTGCGCAATGACATGTCCAGAGAACATTATATTTCCCTCAAAATGTAAGTTATGAGGAGATAACATATACCTGGTGATAGCAGAGTTTTCGTAGTGGATCCCATAATCTTCTTATTATCCTGTATGAAACATTCGGAATATCCTCAATCAAAGAGGCAACTCAGGGATTCATTACGTTCCTCCGAAATGTTTACATCCAACAATTTTGTCTGATCTCAGGTTTTACTGGAATCTGATATTATCCTTTACTCAGATCCACCCTTGAGAAATATTTAGCTTTATTTAGTCTGGCAAACAGCTGATTTGTATCCGGCAATGGATCCACCTGTCCTTCTGTAATAGCATTCAGTCTCCTGTAATCTATACAGAGTCTATGTTCTCCAGAGGGCTTCCTTAAGAGTACAACACCGGAACTATATGAGGATTCACTGTGCGAAATAATTCCTTCCTTCAACAGATAGTCTATCTCTTCCTTCAAAGCTTTCTCCTTAGCAAACGGAATCGAATATGGTTTCATACATACAGGTGTGGGGTCTATCAGTTTCATATCATATTCCAATAGGTTTGTATGCCCTGGTCGGTCTGTTAACACCTCTGCATGATTATTTAGAACCTGTTGCACTCTCTCTTTCTGAGTTTTCGTTAAATGTGTACTGATTTTCACCTGTGCTGCTGTCTCACAGGGGTGTAATGGATACTCAAATGATGAAAGTGGTTCCTTTTTCATCTCCATGGCGATGGACAAGGTCAACAAGTGTGTCTCCTCCTGATGTTCTCTTTCCAAATATTTCTTCAGGAGATTCACATGATAGATTTTTTCTTTCCCCTTCTTATCTATCTTATAATTTGTTCTAGATACCTTCTCTAAAACTGTATATGGACCCTGCCATCCAATTTGTAACTTATTCTGACTCCCGGGCAAAAGAAGCAGTACCTTCTCTCCCACAGCCAAATTTCTGTCTTTCGCCTTCCTGTTATAATAGGCAGTATGTTTCTTCCTGGCTTGTTTCAAATTTTCATTGGCAAGTTTCCAGCCAGTTTTTAAACGAGTGGTCAGCTCATTCACATATTGGTATGAAGATGTAATGTTTTCCTCTGCCTTTTCATCAGTCCACGTTCTTAATAAAGCTACATATGGACCTTTAATTGTGTGGACCTATTTGTCCATGCACCGGTATGGTCTCTTCCACTCGAAGCTTTATAGTGATGATTTTTCCTCCCAGAATTATCATGCACAAAACGACCGCTACCAATTCTTTTCCTGGGGCTTTCTCCCCACTTAAAATTCTTGATGAGAGATTTCCTCTCTACATCCTCTTCCTCCAGTTTGTTTAAGTCCGATTGAGGGATTGTCGGCTTATCCGGGGGTAAGACATCTTTTTGCACTCTCCGCATAGTGGCCATTGTAAAACAGTTAAGTGAAGCTTGTCCGTGAAAAGGGGCTTCCCATTCCATTTGGTCCACTTTATCAAATTTCTATTTCTTTTTATTATCAGGCCTAATTTTGCCCCGTGGCGTGTCCAAGTCCTGATCCATGTTCCCACTTGTGGGTGTTCCCTCATGTGCTATGCTACACCTTTCTACAAAATTCTCAATGTCCCATCTTGCTTTGGGCCAATAATAATTGTGAGCCACCTTTTGAATGATGGTACCTATCTTCTCATGGTCCCCATCTGGTTTCACATGTAGGCTCCTTATTAAGTCTGCCCTATATCTTTTAGGAAGTACCAGTTGTCCCTGACCTTTGGATCTAGCTCCAGTCTTCCTATACATCAACTTGTTTTTCATGTAAAAATCTCCCTTGCCTGGAGTTGTATGACAAGTTGACAATTTTCTGAAACAAGGCTTGAGTGTTTTATCCCCAGCCTGTGCCTTCCTCATCTCTTCTGGAGTGGTATCTAACAAAATATCCTCCTCCTGTCTTGAGGTCGACCTGACCTGAAGGGTTGCCATATACACAGGTTTCCTTCTGCAACGGTCAGTGTCATGATTGTCCATCTGACAATTCTTACACCACCTTTTTCCTTGGTTGAAAGATTTTCTTTCATCATATTTCCTTTCATCGAATTGTGGGAATTTATTTTTATTTTCATACCGTGGCCTATCAAACTGGTGCTTACTTTTGTTTTGATCTCTAGGATCAAATTGATTAAAGTTCTGTGGTGCCCTAAAGTTATCCACTTGTTTCTTTTTATTACCTGTTACCTCTGCTTGAGCTGCTTGATACCTTTCAGCAACATTTAGCAACTCACCCAGCCTCTCTGCACCTTGTTCCATGAGAAACTTTCTCAGGTCTGGAGCCATGGACTCTCTTAGCTGCTCTATAAGGACCATTTCCTTAAGATCTTGGGTTTTCCCCAGAGAAGTCCATTTCTCCAAGTATGTCTCTATTCGTACAGAGAACTGGTGATAGGTTTCACCTGACAGTAGTTTAGCATTCCTAAATTTTTTCCTATAGAATTCTGCATTCTTTTCATATCTTAACAAAAGAGCCTGCTTTAGCATGTCATAATTTTCCTGATCACCTCTGCTCATTTTTGCAAAAACTTCATAAGCTGCCCCACGAAGTCCTTGAGATAACTTTAAGCTCCACCTTTCTCTCTCTAACCCATACGTGGCAGCTAATAGTTCATACCTATTTAGGTAGCTCTCTATATCATCGTCTTTCTCAACAAAATGATCTAAATGAAAATTCATAGCTGAGGTTGAGGCTCCTTGGCTAGCAGTGGCATCAGAGGCAAAGGGACTGGCACCATTTTCAGGAGCATGGTCCTGAAACTCAAACTCCCTTAGTCGTAACTCATGTTCCCTTTGTAATCTCTTCTCCTCCTTTTCTGCTTCCCTCTCTGCAGTCAATCTTCTTTCTTCTGCTTCCAATTTCTTAGCCTCAGCCTCAATCTGCAACCTCTTAATTTCCCTTTCAGCCTCTAACTTTCTTTCGGCTTCAAACCTTCTTTCTTCGCGTTCAATAAATTTGTCACATTCCGTAGTGACATAGGCAACCATAACTTGCCCATCTAATCCTAACTCTTTTGCAGTCTGAACAGCAGCAGATCGAAACTTGGCCAGGTCCGCCATTGTCTATCAGGTAAATTTATACAATGTCTAACCAACAATTCAGTCTCTAAATATATATCTAATGGACAACACAGGCACCGTGAGCTCAACCTTATTTTATTCCACCCAAGGATACCTTTTAATTCTTATATTCCCTGAAGTGAATTACCCCCACTATTTTTAATAGGTAAAGATTCAAAATCCCAAGAGCGAGACCCCAATATATGTGGTGAAGTGGGATGTTATAAATATTTATAGGGGACTTAGTGTACTGACTGAGATCAGCTGTGAAGGTATATATATCTAATAAGAGTAGTGTATTATATATAACCTTACTTGCTGCCACATATGTATACCTCAGTCAGAATTATTCTGAAATAGTGTGATGACTACGTTGTATGTCTAGGGTATGTGTATGATGAAGTGTAAGTCATAACAACAACAGACAGATAAACAATTTAATTTATTCCACCACACTTGACAACACTGTGACACTCACATACATATAACACTCTAAAGGATATCTTAAAGGAGTCACTGATAACTTTTCAAATAACAATATGTATTCATTGCTGTTATGAATGAATATGTGTCCTGATTCAAATACAAAGGGAACCAGGAATCACAATCAATTTTACTTACAAGTTATATGTACAGAATTTATCAATATGAATATTGTAGTGACATATATTATTAAAAGTATCCTATGTGTGTCAGTTGTGTAGTAGTAATATGAGGTAATACTGGTTTTGTTTTGTTCAAGCTCTGTTGGTATTTGTCATCATGACTTCAATAGTTTGTCTTTATTGGAACTAGTATTGGAGATGTTCTCAGTTCCTGATATTAAAACAATTTACTTCCCCTCTTAAGTTTATGTTACAATGTTATTTTAAGATGGGGGTACATAATTTTGAGCTCAGCTGGCCACATCAGCTTATCTTGCGTGATGGCGGCAGGAAAGGACTCCTCTGCTCGATTTCTCCCCTGTGCTCTGGAGACACCTCACTGATAGCTAAATGGACCAAGGAGTATGCTGTCCGACTCTGGATTCAGCAAAGCTCTGACCAGGTGCTGCTCAATACCATCAAGACCACGGTCCCTGAAAACAAGAAGGATGTACCTTCTACGTCATAACTAATTTATACTCTCTTTTTACACTTAATACATCACAAACATTGAGTTCAGAGCGTTAGGCCAACTGTCAGCTTCATCTGAAATACTTTATACCAGTATTAACCTCCTTAATGGTTACTACGCCTCTGCACTTCCAGCATTATTTCTTTCTAGTCAATCATCTAGGTGTCAGTGTACTGTTTGGCCATTCCATGCCGTTTTACTTTCCTCCGACACCTTCTGTTCAGGCTGGAGCATTATAGGCTTTACATCATGTTTGCTACTGAACTACACATATATACAGGCATAAATTAACAATTCACATTCAATTTTCATTAAAAGATACTGAATGTTTCAAGCTTACCACAATTCATAGAATAAACACAGATACGTTGACTAGCAATGAATTCTGGCACAAACACTGGCACAAATTCCCATCTGCTTATGTTCCAGGCTTTATTTAGCAAAAATATGAGCTGGCTTCAACGCACTGTTGCTTTATCAAGCTTATTTGAACTAGTGGTCTCGAACTAACGCTCCTAAGTGATTATATCAGCGAGTCTGGCCAATGGAGCCACGTTTCGACAAGTGTTTGAAAAAATTTTACCTTCCTACGTCTCCCCTAACAACCAAAGATAGTATTTTATAGTCCGACCAATCGTGTTTAGTCTTATATTTGTTGCGCTCCAATCAATTTGGAGTTTACATGGTAGGCTATTTCCGTACGCACGGTTTTTTTAAACACGTTATAAAAAAATTTTATGAGCAGAAATGATTTCATGCTGTCAGGCATCCCCACTATTTTATTTTGGTTATAACTTGTTAATTCCTAGACTATTTGCGTAACGTTTTACATATTCTTTGTCAGCAAGCCCTAAGGAACCCAAATATACAAATTTAATAGAGCTAATATGCTGCGTTCAAAATATGCAATTCCTTCTACCTCCTGTTTCGAAGATGTGCTGTCTGGGTACTGTAATGTTTTTAAACGTAAACCCATCTAATGTTATCTTTTCTAATAAGAGTTTTTCAGGATTTAAAAACCTAACTCTGGGAAGGTTAGTGTTTTTATCACTGTCCGTCCGAAAAAGTTAGTGCATGTGGCCTTACACGCGTGATAGTAGTAATTGTGTATCGCGCGACGCGTGTTTAGTGTTGCACGTGTTCGGCTTTATGCCTCTCCCTTCTCTCTATCCTTTAGTCCATCTGTCTTTAGTTACGCCGTGTATAAAATGGAATGAATGAAATATTAAAATTAGGTCATTGTTCAGCTTGCGTATCTCACTGTTTTTCCAAGAAATACAGCACACGTTTCATTGAAGAAAGCGGGTAATAATACAGTAGGCTTTTACTATCAACGTGAAGGCGTTACAATTTGCCGACGAAGTAGAAAACAAGGGGGATTTCGAGTACAGTCATTGTGACAGCACTGTTCTTTACCCTTCTTCTTCCTTTTATTAAATTTATTTGTTAGGCTTTGCATTTACCTTTTAATTTATATATGTGGATTAGAATATTTCACGACACCCTTCGACATTTGCTGAGGGAGACTGAACACATACGGGTTTGCCCGGAGTGCAATGGTGCTGATTCCGATCAACAAAAACAGTAACTGAAAATGGTGCTAATATTATTGCTAGAACTGGAACTAATGTTATTACTGAGAGCGACAATAATATAATTTGTGAGAGTAGTATTGATGTATTTCTGGCCGTGGTGCAAATGTTAATACTAGAATGGTATTAATATGATTGCTAGTGTGAGTACTGTACTGACGGTGTTGCTAATATTATTACTGGGAATGGTGATAATATTGTTGCTGGGAATGGTGATAACATTATTGCTGGGAGTGTTGCTAATATTATTACTGGGACTGTTCCTAATATTACTACTGAGAGCGATGATAATAATATTACTAGGAATGGTGCTAATATTATTACTGGGAGTGTTGCTGATATTATTACTTTGAGTGGTGCTAATATTATTACTGGGAGTGTTGCTAACATTATTGCTGGGAGTGTTGCTAATATTACTACTGAGAGCGGTGATAATAATTTTACTAGGAATGGTGCTAATATTATTACTGGGACTGGTGCTAAAATTATTACTGGGAGTGGTGCTACTAAAATTATAACTAATATGAGCGCTGCTGATGTTAATACTAGCGATGGTGTTAATTTTATTACTTGGGGTGGTGGTTATGTTAGTACATGGAATTATTCTAATGGTAATACTGGAGGTTATGTTAATATTACTTGGAGTGGTACACGGATAGTTGAATTTGTGGAACATTAAAAACTAAACAATATTCATGAATTAAATTGAAAAGATAATATTGTGTTCCGAGATGAAGAAAATTGCAGTTTCTTATTTTACCGTTGACAAATTTAGCAAATAAATAAACAAACAACGGTATTTTATCAGGCACTCAGTGAGAAATAAAGAAGTAGAAGACCAGACAACAGAAAAACCACAGAAGTGATAGGCTTACCGGGATTCGAACCAGGACCTTCCGAACGGCACCCACCGCCTAGCCACGGGAGCGAATCGCCACTATCCACTCTGCCAGCTAAGCATTACACAAATAATACTTCACATACAGAGGTCTAGCACGACCCCCCACATGATCCGAATATGTACCATGGGACGACCCAGACTAATTATAGACGCAATCACTTCTGCAGTTTCACTATTAAACAGTACAGGCCTGATTACACAAGACAAAGACCTTAATACCGTGTCTAGTAAATGATAGAAGAATGAGAATAAGTAAAAGGCAGAATGTAGGTTTATTGGTATTTAATAAACGTATAAACATATAAGGAGGGGAAACCTGAGGCCTGCAAACAGCAAATAAATAAACAAACAACACACAATGGTATTTTATCAGGCACTCAGTGAGAAATAAAGAAGTAGAAGACCAGACAACAGAAAAACAAAAAAGTGATTGCGTCTATAATTAGTCTGGGTCGTCCCATGGTACATATTCGGGTCACGTGGGGGGTCGTGCTAGACCTCTGTCGGTGAAGCATTATTTGTGTAATGCTTAGCTGGCAGAGTGGATAGTGGCTATTCGCTTCCGTGGCTAGGCGGTGGGTGCCGTTCAGAAGGTCCTGGTTCGAATCCCGGTAAGCCTATCACTTCTGTTATTTTTCTGTTGTCTGGTTTTCTACTTCTTTATTTCTCACCGAGTGCCTGATAAAATACCATTGCGTGTTGTTTGTTTATCTATTTCTATATCTGAGTCTGATTTATAGTGACATATCTATCGTGAATACGTCAGAATTTTTGTCAGTAAATTTCCCAGGCTTTATTTTATGTGTGCATTTGATTAAATTGCGGATATATTATAACAATTTAGCTATTGAGAACTGGTCATTTGTAAACCTGTTTACGTGGAGTTTTAATCTAGCATACATAGTATTTGTAGACAAGGTCCAACAATCTGATTTCGTCAGTGCATTAATTTAGCGACTGACATCTCGTGGTGAACATAACAAACTCACTGTTAAAATTCACTGCAAGTGATTGGCCTATTAGTAAGGTATCAAAACGCTGTTGTATGACAGGTGGTAATGTTGAACTAAGTGGTGAGATAGATAGTTAGGCCTAATTACTACACATGTGCAGATAAACTGTTGTAAAGCTTTACCAGCACAGAAAGGGAGTCGGCCACGGTGTTACGTAGTTTTTTTTTGGGGGGGGGGGGGTTTACGCACATGTTACAGTGGGAGGGAGGTGGCTAAAAAATGTCAAACATTGCGTTACGTAATTTGTGAACGACCCCTGCATTCTCATTTTCGCTTTTTGTTCCTAACTGCAGTTGACCGGGTAATCCCGAAACTTCCTATCTGTGTAATGTGTTGTTCAGTTGTGATCTAACGACACGTTTTTTTTTTTTTTTACCTTTTGTCACATATGGTAGCACCGTTAAAAATGTCAAACTTCCGTCTCAGCTACTAAGATAGTTTGCTTCCATGTGGAAGATTAACTTTCCATTACTAGAAAGTACGTCGCTCACCTGAAACACAGATTACACACTTTTAAAATCACCGTCATCGCTCCGCACAGTACGATTACCCCTCTATCCTCGTGCAACAATCTATCTGCCTTCTTTGAGTATTCTCATGGTTTATGTAGTATCAAACCTTCAGCCGCTTCAGCAAGGAATGAGCGTTAGTAATCTCTAGAATGCTTATTTTATTTGTTAATATACGTGCTCAGATCAAATCAGATCAACCCTACCATCTTCAAATCGAAGGTCGGCGGCAATTGATCTTCAACGCCTTCTATATGGTGTACTCTTGAGATTATGCACCACGGCCTAATCCCCATTGTCTATCAAATCTTTATATAGTTATCTATATCCTTGTTATCTAGGGCTTGTTTGAACCCCTGATTATGAGCCATTTTCTCCCTAGAGGAGATAATTTCTTAAACATCACATTGTCATCGTGCTGACACATAAGCTGAAATATATCATCGCCATCCTTATCACCACCACAACAGCAACTAATAAAATATTCGTAATCATCATTGCCAACAACATCATCACAAGGATCATTACTAGCACAAAATTACTGCAACCGCCAGTTCTAAAATAACAGTATGGGAGTTGTCGACAGTGACAAAACTCTATCAACGTTATCAACGCTAGGAATTACAACATCAGCTTTATATACAACTATACACAACAACATCAACACATAACATCACGCAACCTATTTAGAATACAATTGGTACATAAAACCACTCACAACACTTAATTTCTCCAACGCGCTTTATTTCATCTTCACTTGTCGGCCCCTTTCACAGCATTACATAATTGAATACCTAACATGCTGTACAATATCGAATTATAGGGTTTGAAATGCGAAGTTCTATAAACAAATGCCGGTGTGATTTCTTGTAAATTATTTCACATTTTCATGTGTATTGACTATTTGATTTTACTAACAGAAAATGTAGTACAGTTCTGTCTCTACTTTCTCTGATGCAGGAATGTTGATATTGTGGTCAGAGTTTAGGCTATGGTTGACAGTGTTTGGTTTTTTGGTTCTTTTTGTCCGTCTATGTTTCATATGAAACTTTAACACTGACCCTCGTACAATGTTCTGACTTCACCGCATGTCTGTGAGAACATGATACAGGAATTCGGATACGTGTTTCCATCAGTTCCACATACCGGGTTGTAGTCAGTAGAGCATCTGACCTGCACATCGCACGGGGCAGGGGTGTTACAAGTTCCGTTGAAGGCAGTTAGGTCCTGTCCACAATTGGCTGACAGCATGAAGCATTTGTTTTGGTAGGTCACTCCATCGGAGGCACAAACTGGATTGTATATGGTTGAACATCTGTACATCGGACACCTAGCAAACCTGTAACTGTTGGCTGGAATGAGAATTAATCTGTGTTAAGTATTCATTTATAGGTATTTTTAAATTAAGTAATCATTTAATGGTTCTTTTAAATTAATTAACCCGGTGAAATATTAATTTTTTTGTATTTTTAAATTAATTAATCCGTATGAAATATTCTTTATTGAGTATATTTTTTAATAATTAATACATATCCCCGTGTAGTTTCCGGGGAGGCTTTTGAGGAGACAAAGAAAGAATAGGACTAAGCCTCCCTCAAGCATGTCGTAAAAGGCTGCACACTTGAGGTTATGCTTGGGGTTGGCAACTTCAGATAGTAATGATGAAATATTTGTAGTTAACTGTTGTTCGTCCATCACGGGTGATGAAGACCACTCTGTTCATCCAATTATTAGTAATGTGTTAGATTACTCTATGGGTACGAAGGTGACTAATGAGCCCGATGCGGGCCTTGAAAGATCTTGGACAGTGTGGGCAGGGAATGTTTGCTTCATGTGAAGGTTTTATTTCACGGTCTTTTCTAGCTTGTCTCCGCTGTTCCGCTGCTGCTCTTCTGGATGATTCGCATGCCGCTGCACCTTTACGAAGAGATGTGCGCCAAGCAGTTCGGTCTTGCGCAGCAGCTTCCCATGTGTCAGGGTTTATGTCAAAGGTTTTCAATGACGTCTTTAACGTGTCTTTGAAGCGCTTCTTTTGGCCACCATGGTAGCGTTTACCCTTCTGCATCTCACCATAAAAGAATATCTTTGGCAGTCGATGGTCTGGCATGCGGACTACATGACCTGCCCAGCGAATCTGTGACTGCATCAGAATAGTATGGATGCTAGGGATACCAGCTCTGTCAAGAACGGCGGTATCCGGGATCTTGTCTTGCCATTTGATGTTCATTATCTTCCTGAGACAGACTGTATGGAAGTGGTTTAGCTTCTTTACGTGGCGTCTGTAACAGTCCATGTTTCGCATGCATAAAGCAGCACTGGTAGCACCGTTGCTCTGTACACCTTCAGCTTTGTCTGTAGACTAATGCCACTTCGATGCCAAACGTTGGTGTATAATCTGCCAAATGTGCTACTGGCTTTGGAGATCCTGGTGTTTACCTCATCATCAATGACGATGTTCTGGGAAAGTGTGCTACCAAGGTATGTGAATCTGTTCACAACATTCAGTTTCTCGCCATTTACCTTGATGATTGGCTCAGTATAAACTGTGCCAGGAGCTGGTTGGTACATGATTTCTGTTTTCTCCGTGTTGATGGTAAGCCCAAACTTGGCACAGGCTATGATCTTCCATAGACCCTCTCTACTGACCGTGTCGAACGCCTTTGTCAAGTCGATGAAAGCTGTGTACAGGTCACAGTGCTGTTCTTGGCATTTTTCTTGTAGCTGTCTTGCAGCGAACACCATATCGGTGGTTCCATGTTCTTTCCGGAATCCACACTGAATTTTAGGTAAAAGACCTTTGTCAAGATGAGCCGTAAGGCGATTCAAAAGGATTCTGGCGAATATTTTCCCAGCGATCGATAAAAGAGAGATGCCTCGATGATTGTTACAGTCTTGGCGATTACCTTTACGTTTATGTAGATGTATAACTGACGCATCTTTGAGATCGTGTGGGATGGTTTCACTCTGCCACATTTGCTGGAAGATCAATTGAAGTTTCTCTATCAGAACTGTACCGCCATCTTTATAAACCTCAACAGGAATTGAATCGGAGCCGGGGGGCCTTTCCACTAGAAAGTTGACGAATCTCATTTTGAGTTTGCTCCAGAGTTGGTATATCATCTATTGCTTCATTTATAGGAATTTGGGGCAGGCGGATGATGGCTTCGTCGTTAATAGATGATGGCTGGTTCAGAATATTATTAAAGTGTTCGACCCAGCGTTGGAGAATTTTTTCCTTGTCTGTAATTAGTGTTTTTCCATCTGCATTAAGGAGGGGAAATGATCCTAATGATGTTGGACCATAGACCGCCTTGAGTGCATGGTAAAAATTCTTCAAGTCATGGCTGTCAGCAAAGCCTTGGAGCTCATCTGCTTTATTATTCAGCCATGAATCCCGCATCTGGCGTAGTTTATGTTGGACGATTCTACGCATGTTGTTGAAAGCATCTTTCTTTGATGTAGATTTTGGGTCACTTAAATATGCTTTATGGAGATGGTGTTTCTCAGCCAACATCTTCTTTATATCATCTGAGTTCTCATCAAACCAGTCATTTTGTTTCTTGATGGCGGGACTCAGGATCTCTGTAGCAGTGTTGTAGATCTGCTCACTTAGGGCTGTCCAATTTGTTTCCACACTTTGGCCGTCTAACGAGATAGATTTGAGACGGTCTTCTAGGGTGTCAGTAAATGACTGTTTGATTTTTGTCTTCTTTAGTTTGGTGACATCCAGCCTTTTATGAGATTTCTTCCCCTGAGGGCGCCTGGCTGGTTGGATACGAATTTTAAGTTTAGACACAATGAGGCGATGATGAGTCCAGCATTCAGCACCACACATAGACTTGGTCACCCGGACATCTTGCCTGTCCTTCTTCCTAACAATTACATAGTCAATTAAGTGCCAATGCTTTGAGCGAGGGTGCATCCAGGAGGTCCTGTTGCGGGTAGGAAGTCGAAAAATGGTGTTGGTGACAAGGAGGTCATGTTCTGCGCAAGTCTGGAGGAGAAGAAGTCCATTGCTGTTACAGCGACCCACGCCGTACTTTCCAATAGTGCCATTCCAGGAAATGTTATCTGAGCCTACTCTTGCATTAAAGTCACCAAGAATTATGAGCTTATCTGCTTTAGGAACTGATGCAATGACTGCATGTAGTTCTTCATAAAACTTATCCTTGACGTCATCCTGGTTTGTCATAGTTGGTGCATACGCGCTAATGATGGTGGTATGTTTCCTTATATAAAGCAGGGGGATCTTGACTGTCATGAGTCGGTCATTTATTCCCTTTGGGGCCCCGCTAACTTGCCAACAAGTGCTGTTTTGATTGCAAATCCAACCCCTGCTTCTCGTCTTTCTTCAGTTCCTCTTCCGCTCCAATAGAATGTATAACCTGCACCCTTTTCGCAAAGTTGGCCCTCGCCTGCAAGTCGAGTTTCCCTCATTGCTGCTATGTCAATGTTGTATCTGGCCAGTTCTCTCCCAATCAGGGCAGTTCGCCTCTTAGGTCTGTTTGCATTAAAGTCTTTGTCAAGTAGAGTGCGCAAATTCCATGCGCCTAGAATGAGGGGGAAAAATCTGTCCTTTCTTTTTCTTATGTGTCGCCCGCTGAAGTAGGGTACCCACCAACCGCGGTAAGCTGGTTAGGTAATGGTGGAGCAGGCAATGTTTAGGGCACCTTTTCTAGCCCTTTCCTCATGCCATGGAGGTGAGCAGTGCTTTCCTAAAGAGGGCTGCTCAGACACTCAGGGGGCTGCCGAATCCCACTGCTGCTCCGATCAGTGGAAGACGACCATATGGCCTGAGCCGCCTGTGTGTAGGTCTGCGACAACGGCTGCCAGCGTACCCACGCCTGCCGCTTCGCCACTCGCCCATCGCCACAGGACTTGTGAGTGGATGGATGAATGGATGAAAGAGTGACTTGCGCAGTGATTTGGATTAAAGTGAGGAAGAGTTGCGCAATTCGTCGACCTCACTCTCTCGCCTTGGTCCATCTGAATCCAGTGGCAAGACAAGATGACTTTAGATGAAGTCAGGTGCAGTGGATGACCAGGGCTTTCTACGTGCCTCGCCGTGCTCCTTACGCTCCACAGCGCGTTGCTGGTAATCGCCGTCATGCCCGTTGAACCAATAAGTGGTTTCTTCGGCGCAGTCTATCGAATCCAGTCTTCGCATGCATGGGTAGGCAGACCCTAACTCACCGAAGGTTTATAACCAGTCGGCTACCCTCACCTACTTTAGCCGGCCTGTCAAAGCCGTTGCCTGGGATGGGGGGGGTGGGGGGGGGGTGTGTGGCCGCTGTCGCATGCTGACAGCTACGAGGAGCCACAGGTGAGAGCTGGATGCCAGGTTTGGACCAAAGGTGGCCGAGCTGCCCTGAAAAGGGCATGACAGCTCCTTCACCAGAGGTACTACCAATACCTGACATCCCAAACCCCCAACTTCAGATAGTAATGATGAAATATTTGTAGTTAACTAATTGCTGATGGTAATGATGAAATATTGTTAGTTAATTAATTGCTGATGGTAATGATGACATTTTTTAAAGTTAATTAATTACTGTTGATAATGATGAAATATTTTTATTTAATTAATTACTGTTGGTAATGATGAAATATTTTTAGTTAATTAATTACTGATGGTAATGATGAAATATTTGTAGTTAATTAATTACTGATGGTAATGAGGAAATATTTTTAGTTAACTAATTACTGATGGTAATGAGGAAATATTTTTAGTTAACTAATTACTGATGGTAATGAGGAAATATTGTTAGTTTATTAATTACTGATGGTAATGAGGAAATATTTTTAGTTAATTAATTACTGACGGTAATGATGATATATTTGTAGTTAATTAATTACTGATGGTAATGATGAAATATTGTTAGTTAATTAATTACTGATGGTAAGGAGGAAATATTGTTAGTTTATTAATTAATTATGGTAATGATGAAATATTTTAGTTAATTAATTACTGATGGTAATGATGCAATATTTTTAGTTAGTTAATTACTGATGGTAATGAGGAAATATTTTTTGTCAATTTACTGATAGTAATGAAGACATATTATTTGTTAATTAATTACTGATAGTAATGATTGGATATTTTTAGTTAATTAATTACTGATATGAGGAAATATTTTTTGTTAATTAATTACTTATAGTAATGATGGGATATTTTTAGTTAATTAATTACTGATGGTAATAATGAAATATTTTTAGTTAATAAATGTGAAGTATTCTTTATCGGAAATTTTTATTTCAATTATTTGATTCGTGGGAAATATTTTTTATTAGGAATTTTTAAAATTATTAATGTGAAATATTGTTACATAATGTATATTTTAAATTAATTTTTTCTTGACCATCGGCACACTAGGGCCGCCTTAACCTTCCCAGAAGTTTCTCTGGTACCCATTTGTGACTGGGTCGACCCAGGAGCCGTTTGCGGCTTAAAAAAAAATCCCACCTCATCTGGGGATCGAACCAAAGACCACTGAGCTAGGAAGCCAGTGCACTAACCACTATGCTACCGCGGCTCCCCAGGAGTTATCAGGATCATCATTTATTTTTCCTTTGCGCTCCTTATGGAACATGGTACCACCACTGTAGTTGCTCCCCATTACACGAAAGCTGTCCTAAACATTCACATGCTGTTGCAGCGGTAGCTTGTGTGGCACTATGGTTTACATGATGAGGTTGCCAATCCCAGTTGATAGAATGCTCCGTTAAAATTGATTGGATAATGGAATTGATTCTTCTTCTTCCTTCTTCCTCGTTCGCCCTGAAAAGGACGTTGGTTGCGTTGTGTCTGTTTACGCCGGAGCTGTGATATCTGCACCTTTCGGTCGACACATCCGACTTCAGCACGGCAATTTTTG
The DNA here is from genome assembly GCA_024509875.1 of Oreohelix idahoensis. Lineage (NCBI taxonomy): Eukaryota > Metazoa > Mollusca > Gastropoda > Stylommatophora > Oreohelicidae > Oreohelix > Oreohelix idahoensis. Next base: position 44,417 of record JAMPIV010006029.1, read on the forward strand.
GGACCGGGTTTGCCTTCCCTCTGCGATCCCTACTCGCTCAGCCAGACTGCACTGCTGCAGCATGTATCCAGGACCACCACTTGGAGGTGGAGTAGGGTCTTGATCAGCTCTGGTTCGCTGATCCTGATGCAAGCAGTCAAGCTATGGGTCGCTGACTGCATTCTCTATTGCTGCATCTTTGAGTCCCAAATTGATTCAAGCACCAGGGTATATTCTCGACATCAGATGGATGGGACCGAAGACGCATCAAAAGTGAAGAATGCAGTAAGCGACCCATAGCTTGACTGCTTGTGTTAGGGTCAGCGAACCAGAGCTGACCAAGACCCTACTCCACCTCCAAGTGGTGGTCCTGGAAACAGGCTGCATCACAGCAGTCTGCCTGAGAGAGTAGGGATCGAAGAGGGAAGGCTAACCCGGTCCCAAAAATGCCATGCAGAAAACGGATGTGTCGGGCCGAAAGGCGCAGATATCGCAGCTTTGCTGTAAACGGCAACACAGCGCAACAACTGTCCTATTTAGGACGAACACAGAAGAAGAAGAAGGAAGGGATATCTCAGACGAGAAGAGTTTAATAGGCTAAGTAACATCAGCGCACCATAAAATTAAATATATCTGTGCAACACATTTAGGCAATGGAAGTCAGAAAGAGAGCTATTCAGTGTGACATAATAGAAAGTCATATGGAAGCGAGTCACAGATAATCAGTAAACAAAGAAGACATTCCATGGAAGAACAGAGATATGATTTTACAGAAAAACAGTTTAAGAACACCATAGACGGCTAAGAAGAGTAACGAGAAATTTATTAAATCTATTTAAAGTGAACAATCCACTTTCTTTGGGCATACTGTGAGAAGAGGACTGCTATGCTTCATTGTGACAACATGGAAGTTTGAAGGAAATAGAATTAGATGACTACAAAGACAGAAGATACTGGACACGTTAGCATAACGCCCACTGTTGAGACGCAAGCAACATAAGTGACGGACTTAGAACAAAATAGAGTAACGATTACAAAGTTAAGTAAGAAGGTCATGTAGAGTAGTTTACCTGTTCCAACAAACATCAGGAGCATCATAGCGTATACAACTTGTTTAACCATGACTGTGTTAGAGAGTGTGTCCCAGGTATACATTGTATCAGAAGTGAAGTAAATGTGCGCATTTTAAGCTTAGAACTTCGACATTATATACTGTTCTAACCCCTTCAAAAACTGGAACGACAAACAAAAACTACGAGCAAAACTCGTGAGAACATTTATAACACATAAGGAAGGGAAACCCGAGGCCTGTAAACAGTAAATTAATATGAGACAAACATAAAGGTATAGTGTGATTCGCTTGCATAGCTAGGCGGGGTTGTCGCACGGAAGCTCCAGGGTTCAAATCCTGGGTAAGCCACTCATGTTTGTTGTTTTTCTGTTGTCTAGTGTTCTACTGCTTTATTTCCTACGAGTGCCTGATAACATACCTTTATGTTTGTCTCATATTAATAAAACTCGTGAGATCCTATTCTGGTAATTTAGACTGAATTATGATACAACTCACAATAGTTGTACATTGTTTTAGTTTTTCCCTCGCACAGCTATGTAAATTTAACCCGCATAAATTACTTGGTGAGCTCAAACATGTCTTGTGTTAGAGATATGACTATGTCTAACACGAAATCACCTTCCACATTAAACTATTTTTAATGAAGAAAAATTTCACGTTCAACCACTGATGCTTTCTAATTAGGATCAGAAATGGCGATGCGGCCGGACGGGCCGCCGTATTCAAGAGGGGCTAAAATAATTTTTTTAATGCAAAAATTATTGTGTGATCCAACTCAACAGCATGACATAGGCCCTCATAAGATAAAAATACAGTACGGCGCGAGGGAGGGGGGGAGGCATCAAAATAAGACCCAGCACCGCTTTGAAACGCCCCTGGTGGCGGCTCAGATTAGGGTATTGAGTGTCTATATAGTTAGTATGTTCTGTTGCTGCTATTTGCTTATGTCGTTGTCGTGTGAAATTCTAATCCACATATATAAATTAAAAAGTAAATGTAAAGCCTAACAAATAACTTCAATAAAAGGAAAGAAGAATGGTAAAGAACAGTGCTGTCACAATGACTGTACTCGAAATCCCCTTGTTTTCTACTTCGTCTGCAAATTGTAACGTTTCACGTTGATAGTAAAAGCCTACTGCATCACTACACGCTTTCTTCAATAAAACGTGTACTGCCTTTCTAAGAAAAACCTTGAGATACGCAAGCTGACCTATATTTAATATTCCATTCATGTCATTTTATACACTAAGTTACCATAAACGAACGGACAGATGGACTTAGGATAGAAAGAAAGGGAGGGCTGAAAGCCGGGACGCATACAACACTAAACACGCGTCTCGCTATACAATTAAAGTCATCACGCGTGTAAGGCCACAAGCACTAACTTTTTTCAAATGGACAGTGATAAAAAAACACTACCCATACGAGAGTTAGGTTTTAAAAACCTGAAAAACGCTTATTAGGAAACATGACATTATACTGGTTTACGTTTGAAAACATTACAGTACCCAGACACCACATCGATCGAAGTGAACGGGAGGTAGAAGAAAATACATATTTTGAACGCAGCCCCTTAGCCCCATTAAATTTATATATTTGGGTTCCTTAGGACTTGCTGACAAAGAATATGTTAAACGTTACCAAATAGTCTAGGAATTAACAAATTATAGCCAAAAGAAATAGTGAGGGTGTCAGACAACACCAAAATCAGAATCGCTCAGTGGCAGATTTTAAAACAACCATTGTACGGGAAATAGGTCCCCATGTTAAATCCTATTTGATTGGAGCGCAGTAAATGTAAGGCTAAACACGATTAGTCGGGCTACAAATACTATCTTTTGTTGTTAGGGGAGACGGAAGGAAGGGTACTTTTTTTCAAACGCTTGTGTAAACATGGCTCGATTGGTTAGACCCGCCAATATAGGCAATTAGGAGCGTTAGTTCAGTACCACATTTTTCAAATAAACTTACTAAAGAACCAGTGCGTTGAGCGCCAGTGCATATTTTTCTAAATAAAAGCCTGGGACATCGGCAGATCGAAATTGTGCTATATTCATTGCCAGTCAACGTAACTGTGTATTATTTCCATGAATTGTGGTAAGCTTGATATATTCAATATCTTTTTAATGAAAATTGAATGTAAATTGATAATTTATGTCTGTATATGTGTGTGGTTCAGTAGCGAACATGAGGCAAAGCCTATATAGTGCTCCAACCTGAACAGAAGGTGTCGGAGAAAAGTAAAACTGCATGGAATTGCCAAACAGTACACTGACACCTATCTTATTGACTAGAAAGAACTAATGCTGGAATTGCAGAGGCGTAGTGACCATTAGGGAGGAGTATACTTGTGTAAATTATTTCAGATGAAGCTGACAGTTGGCCTACCGCTCTGAACTCAGTGTTTGTTATGTATTGTGTTCAGTCTGGAAATAGATTATAAATTAGTTATGAAGTACTAGGTACAACCTTCTTGTTTCAGGGACTGTGGTCCTAAAGTTATTGAGCAGCACCTGGTCTGAGCTTTGCTGAATCTGGAGGCTGACAGCATACTCCTGGGTCCAGATAGCGACTAGTGAGGTGTCTCCAGAACACAGGGGAGCAATCGAGTAGAGGAGTCTTTTCCTGCCGCCATCACGAAAGTTAAGCCTCTGTGGCCAGTGGAGCTCAACATTATGTGTCCCCTCAAAAATTGACATTTTAGTAAAAAAGAGGGACAATACCTTGTTTAAATTGACAGGAACTGTGAACTTTTTCCCCATACTATTTCCCAGATAAACAAACACTTGAAGTCATGATGACAAATAACAACATAGCTTGAAAAACAAAACCAGTAGTACCTCATAGTACTACTACACAACTGACACACATAGGATAATACTAATACAATATGTCACTACTAAGTTCATATTTATAAGTTATGTATATATAAATTGTGATTACAATTGATTGTGATTCTTGGTTCACTTTGTAGTTGAATCAGGACATATATAATAATGAAAGTAATTAATACATATATATTTGAAACTTTTACCATTGACTCAATTAAGTTAGTCCCTATAAATATTTATAACTCCCATAGAGTGGCCAATTACTGAATATACGTCAATGAAAATTTCCTCTGTGTTTGTGCCTTTAGTTGTTTGCTTGTTCTAAAATAGTATATTTTTCATACTTATTACATTAAAAGGAGGGAGTGGTGGCGAAATCGTAGGGTACGTTGATTAATATTTAATTTACTCTGACGGAGGTATCATCATCATCATCAGCTGCCATCTCCACAACGAAGGTTGGCTGTAATGGATCTCCAACGTCTTCTGTCTCTTGTCTTGGTGGTGCACTCTGATAAACTCTTTCCTGTCCATCTCTTGATGTATCTTCCCACTTATAGCGCTGTCTTCCCCTTGCACGTTTGCCTTCAATTCTCCCTTTTGTTATGGTCTTCTGCAAGGTGTTATGTCTTTTTATGTGGCCAAAAAATTTTAGCTGCCGAACTTTGATCTCCCTCATTAGTTCTCTTTTCATACCTAGATTTTCTAGGACCTCCTTATTTGTTTTCATCTCTTTCCAAGAGATGCGCCCCATTCTTCTATGTATCCACATTTCAAGAGCCTCAATTCTTTCTTCCAAATGCTTATTCATCGTCCATGTTTCCGCACCATACAGAAATGCAGGATATATATAACACTTTATGATTCTCAGCTTTAATTTGTGAGATAACTGTTTAGATGTCAGTATATGTTTCATGTTGTTGAATGTAGCTTTGGCCATTCCTATTCTCTTCTTGATTTCTGTTTCACATCTGCCATCTTCTGTTATTATATGACCAAGATATACGTAGCTCTGGACTTGTTCCAGGATTTTCCCATTTACGCTTATCTTTAATGTGGGTTTATCGTCTGTTTTGCTAATTATCATAGTTTTTGTTTTCTCATTATTAATGTCGAGTCCATATTCATGACTTATACTGTTCACTTGCTTCACTAGTTTTTGTAACTCCTGTTCGCTTTCAGCTAACAACACGGTATCATCTGCATATCTAAGTTTGTTTATTGACCTTCCACTGATGTTCAGTCCTGGTATTTCCTGCATCTGTTTGAAAATTTTTTCGGTATATAAATTAAATATTCTTATATCTTTTCTATCAATACCTATGTCTTCGAGGCATTCAATTATTTTCTCATGATGGACTCTGTCAAAAGCCTTCTTATAGTCAATGAAGCACATGTACATACTTTTTTGGACCTCTGTATATTTTTCTGCTAATATTCTTAGGCAAAATATTGCCTCTCTTGTTCCACTGTTCCGTCTAAAACCAAACTGTTCTTCTTGGATTTCGCTGTCTACCTTCCTTTTTATTCTTTCCTGCATGATTTTGAGCAGTATTTTAATTGCATGACTCATCAGGCTAATTGTTCTGAAGTCTGAACATTCTGTAGCATTAGGTTTTTTGGGCAATGTTATAAAGATTGATGTCTTCATGTCATGTGGTATATATCCTGTATTGTATATATAGTTGCATAGATCGATGATTGTATCAATACCAAAGCTCTCCAGAGCTTCTATCATTTCAATTTTTATGTTATCCATGCCTGCTGATTTTCCTTTTTGTATCATATGTATGGCATTCTCTACTTCTGATCTGAGAATGTTTGGGCCTTCATTAGAATCTGGTGATGGTTTTTTACCTCTGTTGTCCTCAAATAGTTCTTTTACGTATTCTGCCCATCTGTTTGATATGTCTTTTTCATCAAGTAATATTACACCATTTTTGTTCTTGATACAGCTTCCACCTTGTGCAAACCGCGACCTATTTGATAATTTCTTTATTTCTTCATGCATATCTCTTGTCATGTGCTTTGCTTCCAAGTCTTCTATTTCCTTGCATTTTGTTTCTATCCACCGTTCTTTTGCTTGTCTACACATAGTACGTATGTCATTGTCTATTGTTTTATATTCTGGAGTGTTTTTTGCTTTCTTTCTTTCTGCCATTTTATTCAAGATGTCATCTGTCACCCAAATTTGATTTTTCTTAGACTCCTTTTTAGGTAAATTTGCATTTGCTGATTGTATGCTTGTTTTTAAGCATTTGTGATAAAATTACATTGATACATCGATAAAATTATTATTTATATGTATAAAAGTCAAAATAATATAAGTAGAAACAATAATAGTATATTTGTAACGCGTCGTCTTTCCCCCCGCCAGTCAACGCATTGATTTTAGCAAGACAGAACGTAGTGTATAAGGGTACTATGACCTTGGATTTATAGATAACAATTTTGACAGTATTAGCCTTGGTTCGGACTAAAAAGAGGAGAGAGGCAAATGTATTTTTAGACTGAGGACACAAGTGGTTGAAACACGCCAAATTGTAGGAAACGCGGGCAAAAATTGTTGGCGGCAGATGGAAAAGAAAGCCACAACACTAAAATTTGTTAGTGCATTGAGTACGTAGTGGAACTGTATAACCACACACGCCCTACTCTGTCTGCAAATTGATACATTTTATGACGTCACCAACTTGTTGTTGCTGCAATTTGAACGACGCGCGAACGGAGGAGAAATGGCGTAAATTATATGATAGTGGAAATTGAAACTAACTCTGGAAAAATATGGACTTCCTTATTAAATAGGTTTAGGATCATAAAAGTTAGTTAGTTTGAGAGCTTACCTTCTCTTGATAAATAATATGCTTTAAAATAGAAAATCCGACAGACAATAAGAAAGATATGGACAACAGACGGTATTGGTTATGACAGACAGACCAACACATGCTCGTCTTTACTTTCACTAACGTTGATTTTTTTGACGCGTCCTTGAAAAAGGCAGGAAAAGGGTACATGTATTCTATTGGAGGAGGGGTAGACAAGGGGAGTGAAATTATGGGATGGCTTAACAATAAATATATTTTAGCAGTAGAAATCTAAGAATTAGTGAGGAGAAAATTTGTTAAATCCAAAAATCAAGTCTGTTTTTTTTTCTTTTATTTTCAAATTCAAAAGTAGTCGTTCGCTCATTGGCCAACGCCTTTTATAATATTGGAAAAATTCAAAGTCTCGACGCCATTTGTATAATACAGTCCCTCGAACAGGACGTTTGAAATTCTGGGAAGTGTGACTTGCCTTATTAAATTAAATATATATAAGTAAACCCAAAAAGGCATCACAGTCCAGCCAGCAGGACATCTGAAGTCTGCTAATCAACGTACCTGTGTTTATTCATTGAATTTATGGTAAGGCAGAAATTATTCATATATATTTTGTTTTAAAATGTGAGTGAGAGACACTGCCATTACGACTGTAAGTAATTAGGTCCCTAGCTGATATATGCAGGGCCTAGAGGTAGATTTATGCTATAACACATTGTCAGTTTTGTAAAATGCACATGTTTGTGAAATAAAAATATTTTCTTAGGTGGCCAGATGGACGCAGCTCACCTATCTTATTGTATGGAAGAAAAGAAAGATTAATAATATTATTGCAGATCCAGGGCCGCCTTTAGAGGAAGACATGTGAACAACACTGGTACAATTTGTAATGGATGTGCTGGGTTGGTCAACTAGATATGACCCAGATCTTTATTTCTCATGTATCATAATTTGTAGAAATAACAGTTTAAGTATGATATTAACAAGGAGACATTATTTCATTGTTACAGGGTTTTTATCTGGCACTAGCCCGGTGCCAGATGTCTGTGAAAAGCAGTTGAGAAGTCTTTTCATTTCCAGTAGTGACAGGGGTCTACAGAGTCCACCCTGTTACTTTTGGGCCAGTGTCAAAGTGATCGTTTTACAGCAAGAATACGGACAGTTCAAGTTGTGCCAGATAAGTATAATATCTGGCACCCGACTTTTCATCAGCATCAAAGACTAGTGCACCCCTGTGTAACATAATAAAAATATTCCCCAAAGAATAAAACTTTGACAGTTGTGTATTAAAGAACTGGGGATGATTAAAGAATCCCAAACAGCCATCCAGTGTTAGAAACCAGTAATATTAAAAATTTAGTAACACTATTAGTATATTTTAACAGTGTATGTTTGGACAAACTGTCCCTTTGGGTTGAAAATTTGCCTTTTATGTATATATACCTTGAGTTCTTTTTAATTTTGAAAGTCCTGACCAGAAGACTACTAGGTTCAGGACCAATAAAATTGTATAGAAAATATTCACATATAAAAATTTAACCCAGGTGTTAGTTCATTTGATCATAGACTTTAATATTTGTTTATGTGTGTGTGTGTGTGTGTTAGTGTTAACTTACCATCACACCCCACTTGCATAACCCTAGACATTAGACGTAGCTATCATACATACTAGTCAAGAATAGGTCTGATTGAGGTCATAAGGTGGTAGCAGAAAGGTACCCTGATAACTCAACCCAAAATTTGTTATAATCAGGGACCTTCACAGCTGACCTCATTCAGTACAATAGTAATAAAGAACAACAACATTGCATAACATAAAAAACCACCACAGCATTCCCATTTTGCGGTTACTTTTTCTTCTGTGTTTTCTCTGCTATACTGCTCCATGCTTTCTTTCAATAACTGTTGATATTTATTTTTGACGCCGATTAAATATTTCTGTTTTATATCTGGTTGTTTCAGCGCTGATATTTCTATCTGTAGTTCCTCCTGTCTTCTGTTTCCTGCTTTTTTCAGCTTTATATTTTTTTTGATGACGACTGGATTGTGATCTGAATTTATGTCGGCGCCAGGATGTGTCTTTGCACTTGTGACACTGTTCTTAAATCTATGTTTTATCATGATATAGTCAATTTGATTTCTTGTTACATCTCCTGGGCTTTTCCATGTGTATAATTTCCTTGGGTGGTGTTCATAAAAGGTGTTACATATGACTAGCTGATTTTCTTCACAGAACTGGATAAGTCTGTCTCCTCTATCATTTCTTGTCCCTAATCCACACTGTCCTACTATTTTCTTGTATTTTGCTTTTCCTACTTTTGCATTCATATCATCCATTACTATCATCTTTAGTTGATGCATACGTTTGTATGATTGATATGCCAAATGGCTTTGCTCTCATCTTTAGTAACATCATTCTGTCATTGTGTGTCCAGTATCCACATACGTATTTTTCTAACTCCTTCTTTATCAACATTCCTACTCCTCTTTACGGAGGTATACATTATGCATATTACTAGATCTTTATTGACTTTTACATTTTTACAATACCTTTACATTCTTATAATAACTTTACATTCTTATAATACCTTTACACTCTTATAATTCCTTTACATTCTTATAATACCTTTACACTCTTATAATACCTTTACATTCTTATAATACCTTTACATTCTTATAACACTTTTACATTCTTATTATACCTTTACCAATTATTGCATATTAATTTGGATTCTTGTTCAATACTGCTTGATTGTACTGTGCAGTTTCCAAAGGTCTGTCTCCCTGATATGATGGATGATTTAAAGGGACTTTTAGGCTTTTCATAACATTAGAACCCCTGAACCTGTTTAACTTTTCGTTTGCCATAACCATTCAGGTAGGATACAGCGGAGACGAGATCCAAAGAGACAGACGAGAGTTGTCTAAGGGAGACTATCGGCGCTATCAAAGACAGTAGTTTTCCCCTGATACGAGACGCAGTTTCTCAGCTAATTTTTGACGGTCTCGGTGTCAATCGAGGAACGCGAGCGAACGGGGGAAAAGCGCAAACGGGCAGCAGCGAGCGGATACGAAGACTCAATATTTGTTCTATAGCTGTGGGTGAACAGTATGCCTATAAATTATCGAATATTGTGACTGTTTATTGTTGGTCCCCCTCTTACATTTTAGTAAGAGATGCTATATATTACTGTTTTACAGACATTTCAGCACAGTTTCTTCTAGCCTAAAATAGCCAGTTCCCAATTGTAGTCTGAGAAATGTGTTACTGTTGGGAATTTTTATTTCCCTAGAAACTTGGCATGTTTTTTTTCGGAGCTTTTAAAAGTTTGTATGCAAATCTTCATTTTATATTTTTATCCCATTCTACTGTCCATCTATCTGTAATCAGTGTGTAAGTTCCCCTGACGCAAAAAAAAATTTTTAAATTCAGCTATCTAACTTTATTCTGCAAACCATCTGTAATCAGCTTTGTTAGTTTTTAATTTAAATCCTTATGTGACTAGTTTTCTCTTTCCATCTGATAAATCAGCAGCGTAAGAATTTTTTTTTAAATCTTTGTTCTGCCCATCGGATTCAAGCGAACTTATTCTTTTGTACCAGGTCCGGGACTCCATTTTGTTACTTGCTTACTGGTAATGAATGACATATCATCTTTTCTGTATACCCTACATTGTTCCTTTAAGTGGGATAGTTGATAATTTGTTAACTCTGTTTAAAACCACCTCCTTTCCATTTGCTTAGTAAAGGGAAGAACAGCTGGGAAGAACAGGGTTTTTTTTTCTATCACTTAACATACCTAACTTGGTTTTCAGAGTATTAACTTTACTGTGTAGTGCTATCTTTGGACTGGGTTTGGCTAATTTAGTCGTCAATGCTCAGATGTTAAAGTGAATAAAATCACCCTGTGTGTTGGCAAGCCAAACATTTCCCCTATTCGTTTATTATAGTTTGGTAAAACACCAAATCGGTTGATGCGAGTCTGGAAAACTGGCAAATAATTGTTTGACCAGGAGATATTTGTCGTAAATAAGTCTGTCTTTACTCTCCTCCAGCACGCTGTGAAGTAACTATTAAATCTCTACATTTTTTCTATCAGCAGGATTACTGTCAGCACAGTTTCTTCTAGCCTAAAATAGCCAGTTCCCAATTGTAGTCTGAGAAATGTGTTTACTGTTGGGAGAGCTTTTAAAAGTTTGTATGGTGAATTTTAAGCTTTTTTTAAATCTTAGTTCTTTCCATCTGTAATCAAGCTTTTTTAAATCTTTGTTCTGCCCATCGGAAAGAACGTAAGCGGATGGTTGTCACATGGTTAACACGAAGATTAACCAGGGAGAGTTATCTGTGTAGTGCCGGCTTTGTCAATGGCTCAGATTTGCCTGGCCAGTGATTTTAAGACTGTTATAAGTTCCCAGCTCCATGATCACTGTCACTCCTACCAATCTATCCCCCTCTCTATCTTATAATGCTAACGAGCCCCCACCTCCCCTATTACACTGAGTGAACAGAAGAGGAAGAAAGGAAGAAATGTATGTCTCTTTCGCACACTTTCTTTCCTTCTCTATATAGGTAATTAACTGTGTTGGTAAAGCAAACACAACTACAACATTTATTGAATTACTGAAAGGTAACAACATTCAATTACAATAATACAAATGCAGCTAGGACTGACATTAACTATACCTGTGAAAGAAGATAATAGTTTATGCAAATTACACAACTGAATCTTAAGACTATATTTTGCGATGATGATGATGATTTAAGCGAGTCCTAAATACTACAAAAGGATATCTTGTTTCGGGTCTCTGACTGACTGTCAATAAAACTCTGGGTATTTGTATACACTGGAGAAGTCTTTGTCTGCATTCAATAATACTGGACGGTCCACTTTATTTCGTCAGGTGTCGATGGCCTGTTCTTTTGTTCTTCACAAAGCGAGTGTTGACATTGCCACGAGAGTCTGAGGTGACTTGTTCCTAGGTTGTGTTGAAGCAATGTTATGCGGTGGAGACTTCGTCTGATATGCACATGTCCCTTTGTGGTGAAGATATTTTTCTCAGGTGGTGATGATGGTGAAATATGGTATATAGTTGAATTTGTTGGCGCATCAGTTTTACTGGGAGAATCTGTCCATTACTGCAGGTAATTTAGGATCTCGATAAATTTTGTAGGCACTGGGTTTTCAAGATCGTCCGTCTGCTCTTGCAACTCTGATCAAGATTTCTCAAAGGCACTTGTTGTAAAGATCGTCCGTTTGCTCCTGCAACTTCTGATCATTAACTTCACGTAGACAGCTCTTATTAATGCAGCAGTCCTTCTGGGTATTTTCTGCTTACTTTTCTGTATGGGTGGTCGATGGCAGAAAGTCTCCTTCGCCGCCTGGCAAATTTCCTTTCTAAACCCACGTTGAGTATTGGTAGGTTTGTTGCCGTTAATTATCTGGGAGATGCGTGTCGTCGCAGTATCTCTGGTCGGCCCTACTCATTTAGCTTGTCCCGTGATTAACGCCAACAGGGTAGTAAGACGAAGGCTGAGTTATCTCAAATGGTCCCTGTCTCTACCGCTGCGAGGGATAAAATAACAAACCCTTATAAGTACCCCGTAATCTATGTTACGCCTGTAGTGTGTTATTGTCTGAAAATTCTTATCACTATAATGCATGACTGCGCGGTGTTTACTGCACTGTTTACCGGGTAATGTAAGAGGCAAAATAAAAGTGTCTTGTATTTACTTCGTTATAGTTACTGGAAACTGTGCAATCGTATAGATCCAATAAGTCTCTGCACGGTGTTTATTGCAATCTGTACTTATTAATATAAAATATAATATTATAAAACGTGACTGGTATTTACAGTGTGATATTTATGGGAAATATGTATATATTATCTGACTGAAGTTAAGATAGATGTATAATAATAATGTACAAACTATATTACACTAACCTTGGTGTCCATATAAAGAATTCACTGACACAAGTCATGAAATCTAGACCCCAAGTATGTTGGCGGAATGCTGGCTCTTGCAATACTGAGCGATCAATTGCGTTGGGTTTTATAGTGTTCCCATGGCCGCTGGCTATTTCCCGTGTTCGTCCTGATGTTCATGTGAAGTTCCATTCGTCATTATTCCCGACAGACAACCAGTCCCCTTTTCTGTGTAACGTTTTGCTATGGTCGCTTTCTTGTTTTTCCTCTCCCAGACAATCTGTCTGCGTTCGTCTGATGTCTGTGCAGCATTTAATAGTCTTTCTATAATGACGTATTCTTTACTCCTTTCATGTTGATCTTCGCTCCAACTTTGCGTCTCCGTTAATCCAACATTATTTCGGTGCTTGTTCCGTGAGATCTGACTGAACACAATACTAATTGTAAAATTGCCTCGTCTCTCTGTCTGGTCGTCCATTATGCTCTGTTACTAGGCGAAATAACATTTGTAGATTACCGGCCTTGGGTAAACACAACCGCGGCGTGGTGACGGCTACTTGCCAGTGTCCGTCGATGGTCTGTTGATGTACTGTCTCATAGTTATGTAAACATACCCTGTAAAATTGGTGGATTTCCCACGACTGATGAAAACGATGAATCGTTTTGACAATGGGTATAGAAAGTCGAAATTCAACTCATTCGCTCCTCGTGACAATGGTACAGGACAAGAAGACTTGGCATGTGTTTGTTGAATGCCTAAGCTCCTTGGGGAGCTAAAGGGTATTGATCTGCCCATCTGTAATCAGGCTTTTTTATCTTAGTTCTGCCCATCTGTAATCAAGCTTTTTTTTATCTTAGTTCTGCCCATCTGTAATCACGCTTTTTTTTTATCTTAGTTCTTTCCATTTGTAATCAAGCTTTTTTATCTTAGTTCTGCCCATCTGTAATCAAGCTTTTTTATCTTAGTTCTGCCTATCTGTAATCAAGCTTTATATCTTAGTTCTGCCCATCCTTTTTTACAGATGTACATATCTTGGCTTCCTTCCCTGCCTTACCATATCATTCTTTGTCAACATGTGAAGGTACCCAAGCTTTTAAAATTGAACATCGTCTAATATATGCGTATGTTTTAGTTTCCGATGGGGGGAGGGGGGGGGGTCTCTGGTGAGGCACAGAAAGAATATGAATACTGCTCTCTCCTGTAAGAGGAGATGCTTAAGAAAAGTTATTAATATTACCAGGACTGACAGAATGAGAACTGATTGCATCAGAACAATTGTAGGAACTAAATCCTGCATCAAGTATATAGACAGACAGAAAATTAAGTGGTTTGGTCATTTCATCAGAATGGAGCCCGATTAATTACCACTACGCACCTATACCAGTAACAAATCTGATTTCAGGACACAGGAAAGACCAAGAGCAGGAGATATACAGTATCACATAAATCCTACAACAACAAGGCTTACAGCAGCCAATACGACACACTTGCATTAAGTACATAAACTTCAGCTTCCTACTACTCTTCCCGGCACCAGTAGAACGTAAAAGTAAGTAAAGTAAAAACATAAACTTTCCAATTAATTTTTTGCATTCAGATATGTCCGCAGTGACCAGTTTCTGCCCCTGTTTTAAAAACAAACATCATTTGGTAAATTCAACCAGGAATACCAGAACTACGTCAAGCCATTTGTGATTTTCACCTATATTTTGATGATGTCAACTTTGACCCTGATGATGTCATTGTCGGTTCTGGTAGCAAGGAATTAGTTTTGCTACTGATGTTAATATTTAATGAAGGTGAGTTTATTTCACTTAATCAATTTATTTATTTTTGGCTTTGTTTAACCGATTCCTTTGTTTACAAAAACGCATCATTATTGTTGTCTTTATCATAATTCATCATCATCATAGGTTGTCTTCACATCCCGTGCCAACAGCTGAAGATCTTTCCATGTCTTTCTTCTCCCCCTTCGTATTTATCTCCAGTTCTCTTCTCCATGTGTTCTTTCCCCCCCCCCCCCCCCCTTCTATTACCTTGTGGATTCCAGAACAATGACTGCTTTGTAACGCTATCAACAGGTTTCTTCAATGTCTGTTTTATCCAATTCCAGCGTTTTATTCTCATCTCTTGTTCTTCTAGCATTTATGTGCTTCTCGTCATCAGTTCCACATTAGTGACTTTGTCATACCACTTCAATCACTTTTTGATTGCTGTTGTTGTTGTTGTTCTCCATTTTGTATTCATTGTTGCCATCATAATCATTACCACCACGATGATCATGCATGCAATTATCAAAACATTTTATAAGAAATAAAGAGGATCAAATGTTTCACTAAGAATTCACTTGAACAATATCACATTCGTCTGCAGTAATCACACTTTATAATAATTATCTAATTTATTTCATCATAGCCATTCAGCTCCCAGGGGAGCATTAGCCTTCAGTCAGTTTACGCCAAGCATTCCTGTATTGTGCCATCTAGTTCTTTCCATGTCTTTTTTTAAAACCCTTTTTAAATCTACCTTTGTCTTCGCTGAAGGTTGGTAGAAAACTTATAGAAAGGCCTTATCCTCAATAGCAAAGTGATAGAAGTAGTAGTTACCTCGAAAAAAAATGATTTCCCAGGAGCGTACGGCCAGAACAAATTGGACTGTTTTCAAACAAGTTGATTTGAATACCCGATATGTTAATAACATGAAAAGAAACGTGCATCTCAGAGGTAAAGAGTAGAATAGCCCAGGCAATACAGCTGTCCGTAAAATGAAACATATTTTAGGCAGACATCTTTGTCACTGGAAGTAAGAAACAGAGTTCTTCATTGCTACATAGTCATTCCTGTCATATGGACGTGAGTCACTGACAGCAAGAAAATCATTTGAGGCCATAGAGATATGATATTTTAGAAGATTGCTAATACCATGGACAGCTAAAAAGAATAATTACAACTTTCATAAAAAAGCAAGTGTGCAAAAAATGCTTATTATTAACATTACAATTTAAAAATCCGTTTATTTTAGGTATGCTGTGAGAAGAGAGAATCTGAAATATAGTTGTCAATGGACTAAAGGACGAAGGTATAGAGGACGACAAACAAGAACCTGAGCTGTTTATCATTATGACGTCAACAATTAAGTCAACAGCAGAATTGAAACATATAACTGGGAACAGGAAGTTGTGAGAAACATGACCACGCATGTCAGCTGACCCGGTACTTGATGATCAAGATGGTGAAATTATTCTGGGTTCCCCGTTGTTTCTTATGTTTCTTATGCGTGATCTCTGTGAGCATTACAGCCCGTCTTGATTATGAGCTGCATTTTCTTCCAGATGTCCTGAGCATAATACTAATTTTCTTGTGCTCAGTTTCTTCGTCCCTATTACCTTCAATCTTGTTTAACAAGCACCACGCAATAATCACAAAACAAGAAATAATAGAAAGAAAACCAACTATCAGATTGGGATGTATGAACGTCCGGACTATGTTGACTGGACTATCCGAAAACCTACATGACATAAATGAAGTCAGGAAGACTGCCATAACAAGATGTCAGATTAATAATTTCTTTCTCATTTCTGCTAGCACCAGTATGGTTATCCCTAGTTTTAGTGGAAAGTTCAAATGCCAAAACTGGAGCTTCTCCAATCACAACCAGAAACGTTGTCATAATCATCACCCACCAAAGTCACCAATAGCCACAATCACTATAATAATCATAATCACAGTCACCATTATAATCCTTAACATAATCACTATTGTTTCTTTCACCACCATTATCATTGTAATCATGATCAACATCACCATTACAATCATCCCTACAATCACAACTGTCATCAGTCACTATTATGACCACGTATTGATCATCCTCATCAGCATCACCATCACTGACTTCATCTAAACTGATCTATAGATGTATTGATGAACACATCGTTTTGGACATCCTACAAGGCCCAAGCTATATTCACAGGTCACCCACCTGTATTTATTGAATCTCGTGATGAGGATGATTTTAGAATCACACCTGAGGGTCTTGAAAAGGTTGGTTGCTATGTCTTAACTCCATCTTACTGTCTGCACAACTTATTCTTGTATGTTTGGCTCACGTGACACTAATTTAGTACACATATTTGTGACGCATTATCATCATTTTGTACACGGAAAAAATGTCATAAGGCATGGAAAATATTTGCAATGAATAGCGAAAACAAAAGTGTTGTGATATGAAGAAACAAATTAAACATCATCATCAAACTCTAAAATTCTCGCCGTTTGTACGTCGGTCACATCTAAGGAATGCAACTGTGGTTGAAAGTTAGACATTAATTGTATTGTTTTCCTTATATGTACTCTCCCGAAAATAGTAACACTCAACGACGAAATGTCGGTGAATTGTGCAACGCAACGTGAGTGACAGTGATATATGAATAAAATGTAAGTTTTTGATTGTAGAACCCACTTTATTCCGGAAACGGATTTAACTCATCATTTTGTTAAAAATAACCTTAAAATGTAAGTTTTTGATTGTTTCTTCGAGACAAAATTTTAATTTAAAGTATTGCAGACTTATTGTTGGAGCTACTCGCTGGAATTGAAACGGTTTATTGGAGCATAGACACCATGATTTCCGATGATCCCAACGACGCAGTTGATTTCCCAACCGAGTTCCGTAACGAGCAGTGCACATCAGGAATGCCACCGCATTTGCTGAAATTAAAGGTTGCTGCATTTATCATGCTATTGCAAAATCTGAACGCAAAAAACACTAATGAATGGCACGCGTTTGGTCATAAATGTCTTGCATCGGAATTCCATTGATGCAGAAATTATCACTGGTAGTAATAAGGGAGAACGAGTCTTAATTTCTCGCATTGACATAGAACCGAGCGAGCGCAGTTTGCCATTTAGGATGCGACGTCGTCAATTCCCAGTGATATTAGCATTTGCAATGACGATCAATAAGGCACAAGGACAATCTTTTGATCACGTAGGAGTTTTTCTTCCTGAACCTGTTTTCGGACACGGCCAGCTCTATGTCGCCCTCACCCGAGGAACAAATCATGAAAACTTGAAAGTTTTTGTTAAAAACACTTTTTATCGGGGAACATTCTTTGAAACAAATCCACGCACTTTCACAAAAAATGTTGTCACCAAAGAACTTTTATATTAAAATTAAAAAATATTTTAAAAATATATTACAGTTTTGATTTATTTCCTTCATTATTGACGGGTTATTGCTAGTTACAAAATAATTTCTTTAAAACTGCAGCTAAACTGAAAAATCACTTATGGTACATTTAGGTGTTGTTATCTACCAAATGTTGTTTCCCTTTCATTAATCTACCATTTGTAATATGTAAACTGTAATGTGTCAGCTTGTCACGGATTGCCTCCACTTAGCTCTGCAGTAGTCGTCCACTCAAGAAATTTACAACAGCATATAGCTATAGACAACAGTATAATGTGGGATTTCTAAGAAATCAGGAAATAAGAGAAAAATTTTCAGTCACAGTATCCAACAAATACCAAGTATTTGGAAGATGAAACAGATACGGAAGACCACTGGCAACAAGTAAAAAATATATGGAACGAGACATGTGATGAAGTACTGAGAAAAAGAGAACATCAGCACAAAGCATGGATAACAACAGAAACCATTAGTAAGACAGAAGACAGGAAAAACAAGAAAGCAGATTTAAACAGAAGCAAAACCAGAAGCTCCAAAGCCAAGGCTCATGAAGTGTACATAGAAGCAAACAAAGAAGTAAGAAGAAACATCAAAAGAGACCAGATGAAATATATTGATGATTTGGCAAGGGAAGCAGAGGAAGCTGCAGCCAAAGGAAATATGAGGGATGTGTACAACAACACAAAGAAGCTAACAGGGAAATATAAGCAAGCAAATGGCCTCATAAAGGTTAAGAATGGAAAATTTCTTGGTAATATACAAGAACACATGAAGAGATAGACAGAACATTTGGAGGAACTTCTCAATAGACCATCTCCAACTAATTCCCCAGACATCCAGCCAGCAGAAGAGGAGCTACAAATCAGCTGTGAACGACCAAGTAGAGAAGAAATAAAGAAAGCCATAAAGCTTCTGAAAGATGGAAAAGCAGCTGGTCCAGATGGCATTCCAGCAGAGGCCATCAAAACAGATATTGATACCTCTACAGAGATATTATACAAACTACTTGGCAAAGTCTGGGAGACAGAGGAAATACCAGCAGAATGGAAGGAAGGTTATCTGGTCAAGTTGCTTAAGAAGGGAAATTTACAAGAGTGCACAAATGATAGAGAATTAATGTTACTATCAGTGCCAGCAAAAGTATTAAACAGAATCATCCTGGAGAGATTAAAAGAGTCCATAGACAAGCAACCGAGAAATGAACAAGCAGGTTTTTGACAAAATAGATCCTGTACAGACCACATAGCCACATTGAGAATAATAGTTGAACAAAGTCTGGAATGGAATTCACCGCTATACATCAGATTCGTGGACTATGAAAAGGCATTTGACAGTGTAGACAGAGAATCGCTTTGGAAATTGATGAGGCATTAAGGAGTTCCCATGGAGAACATTAACTTAATAAAGAAGACCTATGAAGACATGACATGCAGAGTTCTTCATGAAGGACAACTTACAGAACCGTTTATGGATAGAACGGGAGTGAGACAGAGATGCCTCTTGTCTCCATTTCTTTTCTTACTAGCAATAGATTGGGTTATGAAAACATCGACATCACACAACAGAAATGGAATCCAGTGGAATCTGACTAAACAGCTTGTTGATCTGGATTTTGCAGATGACTTGGCTCTTCTGTCCCATAATCAGATGCAAGAGAAAATGAAAATTCTGGATGAGAGGTCACAACAAGTGGGTCTGAAAATACACAGGAAAAAGACAAAGATTATGAGAATAAATGCAAGAAATGATAACAAGGTTGAACATGAAGAATCACCACTAAAAGATATAGAATCGTACACATATCTTGGAAGTAATATAGACAAAGTTGGAGGGACAGACAGTGATATCAAAATAAAAATACAAAAAGCAAGAGGAGCTTTCATTGCATTGGGAAACATATGGAGAACAAGAGAAATCAAGTCCAACACGAAAATAAGAATCTTCAACTCAAATGTGAAGTCAGTCCTACTGTATGGCTCTGAGACATGGAGAACAACAAAAACAACAACCAAAAAGCTACAGATTTTTATAAACGGGTGCTTGCGTAGAATGGAAGGACTTTGGTATGACAAAGTCACAAATGTGGAATTGATGACAAGAACCAGACAAGTGCCAGTGGAACAAGAGTTGAGAAGAAGACGCTGGCGATGGATAGAACATACACTGAGGAAACCTGTTGATAGTATTACAAGGCAGTCCTTGTTCTGGAATCAACAGGGAAAGAGAGGCAGAGGTAGACCAAAAAAACACATGGAGAAGAGAACTGGAAACAGAGGTGAAAATGATGAGGAAAACAACATGGAAAGAACTTGAGCGGATGGCACAGGACAGGAAGACTTGGATTGTGTTTGTTGAAGGCCTATGCTCCTTGGGGAGCTAAAGGGTATTGATTGATTTAGTGGTCCACCAGTGGCCAACACGCAAGAGTATCTAATATGGTCTTCAAATGTGTCTACCTTCGCACAAGATTACTCTTGCAGAGTTAATGATGCTTCTATCTCAAGAGTGTATCCACAAGATGTTTTCAGAAGTCAAGAACAATGCTGCATAGGGCAGAGCACTATTAACTTATATCTGATCCGTCGCCTTTCGTGAAGAATTAAGCAATGGTTTTAACCTGTTTAAGCCTCCAGCTGGTGTAATCCAGCGAAATTCTTTTATAAGTATTATATCTATAGATGTAAATATATGTCTAGATGTATATATATTAAAGAGTCTTTCTCATTGTAAAAGCCCATTCTGGACATTATAAATGTAAAGGGCTGTTTTACATGTAACAGTCAGAAATGATCAGTGTTCGTTGAAGCGTAGTAGGTGTCCGTGGCATGAATGTGACAGGCTCAGTTTGGCTACCGTAAATGTAGTAGTTAAATGTAATAGGCCCTGGTTGGCCGCAACGATGCTGGCATTCGTTCAGTTGACTTGGAAGTGTTGAGGTGTTGCAGTCATAAAGTGTGTGTAGACATCAATGAGTGCGAATGGGTGTATGATGGTTCGTGGAAGACAGGCATCTAACTGACATCACACTTTGGTAGAAATACATGTAGTAATTCATAGAGAGTGGAAACACCTCTGAAGTTT
Organism: Oreohelix idahoensis; assembly: GCA_024509875.1. NCBI lineage: Eukaryota > Metazoa > Mollusca > Gastropoda > Stylommatophora > Oreohelicidae > Oreohelix > Oreohelix idahoensis. The sequence continues at coordinate 65,311 of JAMPIV010006029.1, forward strand.
GATAGACTTTAATACACCACAACGACAGGTACGCCGACATCAATATAAATAGTCACTTGACAACTCAGGACATAGCATACACAATAGATCATCGATAAGCTGTGCATATATATAAATAAAGCTGACCTCGTTCAATTCCCCTTTTGTCAGCTACAGCAAAATACCCCGTATTGGAAACGGGTCTTGATTATGTGAGTTTAACCAAACTCCCTTCTGACACCAGCAAGTCAGGTATGTTCTCGGGTCTTCAGCAGGCCGCACAATATGGCGGGCCCCCAGATACAATGGCCTCTGTGGTATTTCGATAACAAACAGGGTGAGTCAAACCTTGTTTAAATGGTATCACCGCAGATAGCGGGATACAGCACCTGTAAAGTTCTTCGGGCATACACCAGCCCAGTGCATATAATATTAGAATACTTCGTGAGCTCCATTACTGGTATTCTTAGATGGACTCTTTCCCGCCCAGGGAAAAGTCACTAGCTGGCTACAAAAAGTCATATATAATTCTGGCAAAAAGAGGGAAACTGTTTAAGGGTAAATTACCTTAATGTCCCTTCAGAATAAACATCACAAAACTCACTCGCCTCCTAGGCGCATCAGAATATAACATCGGGGAACAATCTTTAACCATCTTGGTCGAACACACAAAGGACTTCCCCAAAACCGTCTTGACCCTCTCAAAACTACAGCTCGACTCCTTCAACACAGTCTGTCTTAAATCGCGCCAGAATCTTCGCGCATGCGTCGAGAGACCCTAGACCCTTGAGCACAGCTCAGGTGGGCGAACATGTCAGAAAAAGCTGACATCGAGTCTAAAATCTTTTGTGATGAGGGCACATCTCCACACAACTCGTCCAATGTAGGCGGTTAGTGTTGAATCCCTGTTCTTGACTCACAACTAGTGGCGTAGAAACTTCAGTCTTACAGCTTCGTACCACGAACAGTCTGATAGCTTCGTACCACGAACCCAAAGTAACTTTTGGGAACACTCCTGGCACAGATGTATGGACACAGCACGTTGATGCGATGCTTCGAATCACTTGTCTGGGTAATTTTATTATTCCTCTTATGACTTTATTTTATGATTCCTTAAGTTTCCAGTCTTTGTATTTAAAAATGCGGGTTCTCTTTAAGTTACAAGTATAAAGACGCCCAAATACTTTGATCTGTCACTTACAATTTTGGAATCCTTTGTCTGATCCTTCTCTCTGGCTCTTGGGAATTGCTAGCTTAACGTGGCGATGCAGTCTGATTTGTGTCTCCGATTTCGCTAGATTATGTTCCCATTTCTCAGTTCAAGTCCCAGATTGTATTTCCAACGAATTTGCCAATGAAATCCAATGTCTATTCCGTCTCTCAAATTAAACCAATCCAATCTCTTTAGAACTAGGTGGGTCGGGGTGTTAACTCATTTATATCCTCCTCGTGTTTTAAATTTATCACTTATACAATTGAAACGCATTATCTCTTTCAGCTATGTCAGTGACACTTACGATTGCTCTGTATGCAAACTCACAAACACATATGTAAACTCATTTCCTGTCTAAATGCCTTTCCCACCATACTCTCCCTAGATGGGTTATCTGTATTATTGCTACAGAAATGGTCCAGCGGAAGCGATTATCTAATTATCCCCTGTGTTTTCGTGCATCCGCCAGACGGACAAATACGGATCACCGGCAGCTTAGGCAAACAATATGGCTTACTTCCCGTACTCTGCAGGGTCGTATTGTTACGAGGAGTGGTCGGGACTACCTTGGATCACCCGCGACCGTCTCAGTCAAAGATGGCTAGACAACTTAAGTGATAAAAGTATTATCCGCTGACCTGTTCAGTTAACTTTGTCATGCTATGATTCATATTCTTCTTCTTTGATCTTAGCCGCCGACCGCCAAAGCAGTCAGTGGCCATCACGCCTGGTGGTGTCTTGTAGGGCAACAACAAATTGATTCTACTTTGTTCGGTCGGTGGCCATCCTTCGTACAGTGCCCCAACTCTGGTTCATTCTTTGCATCTCAACATCCACAGTCCTCCGCCAAGTTGTTTTTGATCGGCCTCTCTTTTGTTTTCCTTCAGGGGTCCATAGCACAGCTGTTCTTGTGATGGCATCGGGGTCTCTTCTGAGGACATGGCCAACCCAGCTGCAGTGTCTGGCTGCTATGATGGTGTGCATGTTCTCTTGCTTGCTCCGGGTAAGGAGATCTTGGTTGGTGATGGTATTCGGTTAAAAGATTCGGAGAATTTTTCTTAAGTATGTTTTGTGAAAAGATGACAATTTCGACATTTCCTTCTCTGTAAATCTCCAGCATTCCGCACCATAGACAAGCACAGAAAGCACACAGCTCTGATATAATCTTAATTTTGTGCTTGGGCTGTACTGAGAGGACTCTAGATGTTGTTTAGACTAAAAAAGGCTGTTCTTGCTTTGTTCATTCTGTTGTTGATGTCTTTGCTTGCTCTGCCGTCTGGTGTTACTATGCATCCTAGTTATGTGAAGGTGTCTGTCTGTTCCAGTTACTGATTCCTTACTGATATGGGCTCAGGGTTGCTCACATTGAGCGTCATGACCTCTGTCTTCTTTAGATTGATGTTCAAGCCCACCTGTTGGCTATACTTATTAAGTCTTTCCGTTTTTTCCTGGATTTGTTGATGTGAATGTGCTAGTAGAGCAATGTCATCTGCATATTTCAGATCTTCCAATGTAGAAAATGTAGTCCATCTTATTCCTCTTGGACTGCCCTCTGTTGTCTGGCGCATCACCCAGTCTATGACTGTTAAAAATATATTGGTTGATAAGGGGCATCCCTGTCGTACTCCTGTCTTCACCTCAAAGGTTAGGTTGCTCTGCCCAACGCTACACGTAAAGTTGGCATAGAGGCTTTTTATGATTGACACTATGCAGCTTGGAATTCCATAAGCCCTCAGTATTTTCCATAAACTGTCCCTATGTATACTGTCAAAAGCCTTTTCAAAATCAACGAAATTAATGTACAGCTGTCTTTGCCATTCTGAGCACTGCTCTATAATGTTCCTGAGGGTAAATATATGATCTACACATCTTCTGTTCTTTCTAAATCCTGCTTGCTTTTCCCTCAATTTGTGGTCTACTGCTTTTGAAATTCTCTGTATAATATCCTGCCTAGTATTTTGCTGGGAACTGAGAGAAGAGTTATTTCTCTCCAATTATTGCAGTCTGCAATATCTCCCGTCTTGGACAATTTGACAATTATTCCATTGTTCCACTCAGTTGGTGTTGTCCTTGTTTTCCGGACTTGTGCAAATAGTGGTTCTAATAGTTCTGCTGCTAGCTCAGGGTCTGTGTTAAATAGCTCTACATTTAAGTTGTCATGGCCAGGAGCTTTTCCATTCTTTAACCCTTTGATTGCTGTGATGATTTCTTCTTTTCGTGGAATGTCTGTATTAACGTCTAAATCATTTTCAGCCTCGGGAACATTCAATTGTGTCTCTGGTGTTTCCTTGTTCAGAGTTTCTCTGAAATGATCAGCCCATCTTGTTTCCTGTCCCTCTGCTGTCGTGATGAGATTTCCTTGCTTATCTATTATTAATGTAATATTGTTTGGACCTCGTTTTCCGCTGATCATTTTAGTTATTTTGTATACAGTGCTTTGTTCATTTCTCAGTGCTGCCTCTTCTGCCTGTCATGGCGAAACGTAAATAAGTATAGGAGCGGCAAGGAAAAAATGTAGGTGCATAAAATATGCCAAATAATAGGGCGATCGGTGAGGAAAATGAAGAAATCAAATGATACTGCCGGAGAGGACGAAAGTTATGAAAAGTGCACAACTGATTTCGTCACACAGCTGTGATCTACTTATTGTAAGTAACAAAAGTATGAGGGCCAAAAAATAATCTACATTCTATAATGTATCAGATGTAATCTGCCTACAGTAATCTGCTAACAGTAATCTGCTAACAGTAATCTGCTAACAGTAATCAACCAAATGTAAGTGATGTAAAATATAATCTTCTAACTAGAATCTGTCTATCGTAATATAAAAATCTTCATGTGAAATACTTGAATGAATGAATGGGTTATAAATGAATGAATGAATTGAACAACATTTATCTATTCACTGTACTACGCCTACTGTCACTGATCAACGGTAATCTACATACTGAAATTTAGAATACATAATTAAATGGATGTTATTTAGAATATTGTAATCTATTTGAAAAAAAGAGACACTAGACAGGGTCGCATACTGTCCCCCTGACTATTTGATATCTTCACAGACACAATTTTCTGACAGACGCAGGAAATGACGACTGAACATTAGTGGAATATCAATAAAAACTTTATGTGTGACTCCTTAACTCTTTGACTCCGCATTTATTTTTCACCCTGTGCCGTAATTTTCATTCGTGATAGTCTAAAAACCACGCTCAGAGCGTTGTTCCGGAGTCAAAGAGTTAATTTCTTCAGTTTATATGTCAGTTATATTTCCCTGTTTACATTATATGCAAATTACACCTCTATTTTTACTTCACTTGTATGTTTGTTGTCAAGATCTAGTTTTTGTACTATACATTATGACTATTGTCTCTATCATGCCTAGAGGTATGGGTGGTCGTGTATATGTTTCCACCCCTGCATTATAGCCATACGTTCAGACATCTGTCTGTCAAAATGAGTTATTTAAATATGAAACGCCTTTTCAAAAGATCAATCTCCAGATCAATGGTTCAGTAACAAATCCATGATGGGTACTCTCCTGAATAAATGTATACTTAAAATTAGTTTCCAGACGAAAAGGTCTGTTATACTGGGGGCATACGTACTGATATAACTGCCAGTAATTCTGTTTATGTTGAACGCAATGTGCCTCACCAAAATTAGGCAACACTTATAGTAAGAAAAAAACATTGTACGGTAAATGGATATTCAACTCACAAAGTGACAGCAAAAACGTGGCAGGAAAATACTGTCCTATAAAACAGCAGTAACGTCCATGCAAGGAATATATTCAAGTGTCAGTGGAGAACATTTCTGAACAGTGATATGTCTCAGACCAAATTTGTAGGTCTAATAAATGATGTCCTTTCTGTCTCCAAAACCGGCAGCCAACTACTTTCTTAAAACTAATTACACCCTTGACTGCGAAAACCACACAGGATTTTCTCACTTGTTCTTTGACATTCTCAAGACAAGGTGAACACAAAGTCACAACATACTTACAGCAATCAAACCTACCAACTGGATCACATATCCCATCTGCCTTTACTGAATTTGCAGGCACAATACTAACCAAGCTCCCTGTGAAACAAGCGTTTAAATCTTATAGGTATATTGCTTTACAAACCGTTATTGAAATCATTTATATTTATATTTCTTTTTTTATTTTATGTGTCAATTGTAATTTTACAGTTTGAAAAAATGACACACAGATGTCTAGAACCGAGTTTCGGGAAAATACAATACATGTGACACAAATCACTGTAGAAAGAATGTCCAATGAAGATAATAATCTTTACAGCGGTTCTCACATTATATTTTCTTTTTATCACCTTTCTGCTCCTCAGGGAGCATAGGCCTTCAACAAATGTATACCAAGTCTTCCTGTCCCGTTCCATCAGCTCAAGGTCTTCCATGTCTTCTGATGCCCTTGTGACCGGAAGGCCTACTACTGATACCACTGCATTATTCGTGCTAATAGTTATCAGTTAGATTAGGAAGAACAGTTACGACGTTTTATGAAATAAAGACTCGAGTTACGCTAGTATTAGATTGAAACTTAAACTAGTCGAAACTAGGTTAAGTGGGCAGCACACTGCTAACTCTTGGCGGGAGTACGGTGCAACCTGGCGCATGTCGTACTAACTACAAAAGTCCTTGGCCATCTAACATCTGATCTTGAAGCTATCAAGATATCAACTCCGCGTTAAGCAGATAATTTTTACATTATAGTGAGTTTTGATTCACGTAAGTACTGCTTCGAGTGACACTCTATTTTCATAACAAAATTTAGTTATGCCAGAAATGCTTAAATGTCGAAAGATTACATTGAAACTATAAGAAACGAAACTGAGCTCTCAAACATTGAATTAACGCAAGTTATAAGAGAGGTAGAGAACCACCATCATTTACGCCCAAAGTGGATATACCTGAGAAACTTAAAGAAAGAGAATCAGATGAAATATATGTGCCGCATTGGATAGAAGTACGTGGAGGAAAATTATATGTATATTACGACACTACCTTTCTTGAAGATTCTTAAATGCATGCAGATGACTATGTGAATTTGTTTTCAAGCCAATAAATTGTTTTCATTGATTCCAGAAGACTTCTTGCATAAATCCTGTTGAAAATTTAGAAGTTATCATTGGATTGAAAGTATGCTATTGAATGTCACAAAACCTATATCATCTCACAGAGGGATTTCGGAACGAACCTGGTAACTAATATATCGTCAAGAATATCTACCTCTGATGGCACACCAGTAACTTAACTTGAACGACAAAAAAATTGAAACTATACCTCTCATAATTCAATCCCAATATATTCCAACTCGGTAACACCCTTCATCTCTGACTCCAGTTCTCTTCTCCATGTGTTCCTTGGTTTCCCACTTCCTCCTGTGGTGGATTAACACCGGGGAGGTTATTGATGGTATATAAAAGAAAATATATGTGTCTACAGCTTGAGGTCAAGCTATGTAAGACCCTGAGTCTAATAGTTGAAAATGGTGTTGATGAGTTCTCAGGGAACCTAACGCTACCTCCCTCAGATCTCACGCTGTGCAATTTTTTATATCTATTGTGTGATGTTTTATATGGCTACGTGTCTAGGGTAATGCAAATGTAGTGATAAATGCGTTAAAACAACAAACACACTTTAACTCAATGAAAATTAAATCAACAAGACTGGGGTTAAAGTTATAATATTATCTTAAAATTTTAATTTCCTGTACCGCAAATCTTTTGGGACAGGAATGTTTAAAACTTAAAATGAAGTGTGTTTTATGTACAGCATTAAATAAATAAGGAGGACATCTTGTCCATAAATGTCACTACTACAATGTTTATAGAATTTTATTCACTGCTGAAACAATGCTGTCCTATGAAGTGTCACTACTTGGAAGGACTGGGTGTCTCATCATTTCACAAAACAGTTTATAGTAGCCTATGGAGAATACAACGTGATGAATTGACATAAGTCCGCAATATTATGGCTTATTTTGTGGTTCCTTTGAAGATAGACGACTTGCTCGAAAATACACACTCGTTCACTACCGTGTTCTCTGGAGGCAGATAAGAATTCAACATTCAAGCAACCAGCATGGTGCTTCGAATCTCTGCAGCTCCAGGTTTTGGCTCACTGGGTAATATATGACTCAACCCTGCAACAAGAGGAACAGTCCTCCCTAAGTACTCTAGTTATGTATCTCCACCACTAACAATTAAACATCATTAAACATGCGTTGTGATCAGATAAAAGAGCTAACCAAAATAGCTACAGTCCCTAATTTTAATTGTGACTGCTTCATACTCAGGGGGTATCTTTTTCTCCCCACATGGTTCAACGCCCCTGTCACTTTAAACCTTCGTTATCTTCAGCTGGGATACACTCTTTTCTTTTCTCTCTTTCTAGTGATCTGTTAATTCTTTTCATATGAAATTCTATTTATTTTTAAAGTTATTGGAACACTGAGGTCTGCCTAAGACTGCCAGTGGCTTCCTGGTCTTACAGTCGTAATATTTTATATATCCATTTTTCAACACAATGTACTTTCATTTGCTTCATAAGTCTACTTAGGCATGCCTGTGCTCCTAGTATGTCGCAAGCTTCCACAAAGGCAAATGTCGCACAACCAAAATTTGTGGGCGCCCTATCTGGGTTGGCCTCTACATATTAATAATAATATTATATATATCAATAAAATTGTTCATCTTACCGCAATCAATGAAATATTTCACAAGTATAAGGTTAACTAGCGATCAATGGCACAAGTTCAGATCGCCGACTCCCAAACCGCAAAGGCAATTTGGTCACAAATTGCTCTGCTTCTGCTCTTAACCCTTCTTGGAGGAAATATTTTTTCAAGTGGCACTTATGCTTAGCAAAGCGTTCGTTTATCCCCTCTCTTCCTAGACTAACCTCAACCAATCAATTCAAGTTAAGCCAATTTGACTTTCTTTAAAAAAAACGCGTTTAGAAAAAGTAACATCCGAAGATTTTCAAAGTTGAGCAGTTACCACTGTGTATGTCTGTCTGTCTTCAATTTTTATTTTTTACGATATCTCTGTCGTTATTGAAGCGATTTTAAAGATTGAAAGTGATTATTAACCGGACACTTGTCCTTTATCTAGCCAGTATGTTTTCATTTACTTCTTTATCATAGTTTTCATCTTTGTACTTTTCTTCTTTATTTATTCAGAACAACTTACTTTTACTCTAAGGCAAGCTAACATATTATAGGGATTAATATGGTATTCTAATAAACAATATTATCGTTTCTGTCCTTTCCTTTTATGTATTTTTCCATTAGGATGCAAGACATTATCTACGTTTTTCTTGCACCTTTCTCTGCCCTGCACACAATTGGTTTGTTAGTTTCAGTTTCACAATGCACAAGTTAGGTTAGATTTTTTCCATGTTAATCCCCCCTTTTCCTCTCTCACCCGTTCTTATAAAATGAAACAACGCGTTGACCAGCTGCCAAACTGTCTAATGGTCGTTTTAAATATTAGGACGGGTAACGAAAAAGCCTGTGGTTTTAGGGGTGGGTATCATACGCTTGGCATTAGTTAATTCAAATCTTGGACAAGCGATGGCCTTGGGCAAACAAAATTTCAAACATGTTGTAGTTATTTATAGTTACAACCTGTCTCTAAATAATAGGGCGGGTGTCTGTGCGGTTTCTGGGGGATAGGTACCCTCTTCCAACTTATGGTTAAAAAAAATCAAGGAGTGTCCAATTCTAAGCTGAAAGTTTGACCTTTGTCCTTGACATTTTCAAATATACTAGTGGGGTTAAAAGTTGTTAAACTACTTTACTAGATTTCGAATTGGGAAATTTTGAGCGGGGTGTCACACAGAAGACTTTACGACACCTCTCTTACCTTGAAGATTCTAGAAGGACTGTCTGATGCTGTCAACAGAATTTCTAAGAGTGTGTTCTATCCATGTCCAGCGTCATCTTCTCATCTCCCATTTCACTTGCGCTGGTCTGGTTCTTGCCATCAGTCCCACATTAGTTATCTTGTCTCACCCTATATTGCATCATCATAATTAATGCGATACTTAAATTCATAATTTTCCCCTTCACTGTCACCGTATAAGTATTAACTATCGACACCTAAATGATATACCTGGCTACTGTCATTTAAGTAATTTACCATTATAATCATCTACGTACAACTATTTTTCCAAGACTTGTCGTTCATTGTTTCTTTTATTATTATATTCTAAGGTGATCAGAGAGAATTCTTTAAGCCACAACAAACTTCTCATTCTGAAACAACCCTGCAATTCTAGTGAGTATAATGTAAAATTACTGTAATGAGTCTTTGTTACATTTTTGTTATAGTATTCGCATTCTTATTGAAATACTGTGGTAAATATTTATGACAGAATAAGCTAAAAAGATCTTGTTGCATACATATTTTTGAATGCACAGATTACAAATGTACGATATGTCTATTTAATATGGAAAATATATTGTTGTATTTAATTGGGTACGAAAATGCTTTCTTTTGTAAAGCCAGATAATCCATGTTTGATTCATACGTTTGATTATATGGATAATCTCCCTGATATTGATCGGGCGGAAGAATACTTATATTTTGGCATTCATCATTTGTCATAGCCAGAAAATAGATTGATCGTTCTTAGAATGTTTATGGCCTGAATTCATGTGTACTACTTGTCTAGTGAAAGAAGATTCAGTCGTATATTGTATACCTTTGTATGTTCAGGTCGGACTATATTCTTTCTGCCGGAATCTAGCGCAGGTTTTCGTAGTCCTACTGGGTTGTGAAGAGTTCCGATAATGTCGCCAAGAAATGGCTGAGTGTGTTTCCTAGGGCTGGCACTGTTTAAGGTTTAACAGTGATTCGTAGATGTTTTTCCAGGAGAAGTTTATGTCTCTGCAAGAGTCTATTTGTCAGAGATCCTCCTCATATGTGTGATTCGGACTCCAGGTATGCCAGACCCTATTTTTGATGATCTCGAGTCGGTTAGACCTAGATGGAACATTGTGCTTCGTATCGCTAGGGTCGTGTTTTGTATCGACGAAGATGACAGGCTTTCCTACAGCAGTTATGTCTACATGAAGTAACTGGATTACTGTAGAGCTGTATGGAAAAACTTTATGAAATTATTTATATGCACATTCTAAATTAACTTTGGCTTATATCTACCCTCCTGCGAGTGAGTGAGCGACAACTCAGGAAGGCGGCCATGTTATATTCCTGTCATCATATTTTTGATCACTGTCAAGAGAACAGATTATGTATCCTACTATCGGGCAGTGGTATCGAGATCTTGTTATGAGGTGAAAACCCACTATCGTGGTTTATAATTATTATGCAAACATTGGACATATTTCAACTTAAGAACTTAGCCATGAAATGAAGGTTCGGCCAATGACTTTTGTATGTTTACCGATCCTCATTGACGCGTTCAGTCAGTAGAGGATACGGCGATTAGTTACCAGAACAGTGAATGCTACCTTAGGTTGAATGATATTTCACTACTACATGAATGTATCATCCACGATTCAAATAACCAATGAATTTATGTCAACATGTACCCATGACTGTATCCGTGCTGTCCAGTGTGCGTGCCTTCATTAAACTATTGAAATGTCAGCGGCAGTTTAAGTCGTCATTGCATTACATGAGAGTGTGTGTGAGAGGTATTATCAAGTGGTCTGTTACACCGAACTACCACACCATTCGCGTTACTACTGTTGACATTTCTCATCGTACAGAAGAAAGAAGTGATTGTTGATCCTGTACAGAAGAATCACAGTGTTGTTGAACATAAAGTGCATATTTCATCGTTGGATCTTCATATGCTCAAAAAAATTGAACATTGTAATAGTGTAGAAAACCAAATCTATTATTTAATTGTTCATTAAAAGTGGCAAGTTATTGTTATAATAATTAAAAAAAAAACTGTGCCTGCTTTGCAACACTATACCAGCATCACATTCTATCCACAATACATTCTATTAAGTATATATATATATATATATGCATTTATGCTATTAAGGTTTACATGTATTTATGTTTATATGTTATTTGTTGTGTGTTAAATTTGGTTTGTATTCTGCGGGCCTGGATGGGAGGTGACTAGAACAAGAAATACCAAGTGACACTGGTCTTGCTCTAGCGGTCTATAGGGAGCAAATTTCTTAATTGAAATTTGCATGCAACATTGTTTGCAAATATTTGTTAGCTGTGAAGACTGTACTTCTTGTTGTTTTTGTAATATTTCTATGTTCTTTAGTTTTGACTTCATTTGTTTGCATTTGTTGGTCTACTCTTTCCTATCTTTAATTTCTATACACAATTGATGTTTATACACTGTGGTGTTATTTGTATTGTTTATTCATTGCAGTTATCATTATTATTTATTTCAGTTTTCTATTTAATTTAATTTGATTCCTGCAACTGTTTTCATATTGTCTTTTCTTGTTTGTCCTTGTTAATGTCTTTGGTTGACAGATAATATATAGGGTATATTTGAATATATAAATATATTATAGTACAGACCAGTACTTATGATCATTGATTACACTAAGAAAGTGTACAAGACCTTTGTAAGGTTTGTCTCCCACAGTGATTGGGATAGAAAATATTATTTTCCACAGGTACTCAAGTGATCATTGATTACATTAAGGAAGTGTACAAGACCTTTGTAAGGCTTGTCTCCCACAGTGTTTGGGATATACAGATATTGTTTTCCACAGGGACTCAAGTTATCATTGGTTAGATTATAAACAAAATAACCATACAAGGTTTTCACTAAGACTAAGTCTATAGTATAGACTTGTCTCCCATGAAAGTGAAATAAGGTAATTTATTTACTTTTTCAGGTTTCTGATTTAATAAGACAGGATGTCTACATTAGATTACTTTATTACACAAGGGAAATCCCTTGATAAGACTGGGAAAGATTTAGAAGAATGGGCTGTTGCTCAATATGACAAAGCATTAGCTGCTGAAGAGAGAAAAGCTGCTGCTGCTGCTGCTGAAGAGAGAAAAGCTGCTGCTGAAGAGAGAAAAGCTGCTGCTGCTGCTGAAGAGAGAAAAGCTGCTGCAGAAGAGAGAAAAGCTCTGGCTGAAGAGAAAAGATTAGAAAGAGAAGCTGATGCTGCTGCTGAACAAAAGAAATTGCAGATGCAGGTGGAGGAAAGGAGATTTGTGGCAGAACAGAAAAAAATTAGAAGCTGCTGCTGCTGCTGAACAGAAAAAATTAGAAGCTGCTGCTGAACAGAAAAGATTAGATAGAGAAGCTGAAGAGAGAAAAGCAATAAGAGAACATGAATTTGAGTTAGAGAAATTAAGATTGACAAGTATGACTAATGTTAATCAAGCACCTGGTGGTAATAGTAAACCCTTTACTTACAAAGTTAAGGTACCAACATTCAATTCTGCCAATGATGATATAACATTCTGGCTTCAGAGGTTTGAACGGGCTTGTCGGACTCATAATGTTGATAAATCGCAATATGTTAACCAATTATCTGAGAATCTAACAGGCGATTCTCTCACTAGTCTATGTTTGGTTGAAGAGGCTGACAAGGATAATTATGATGTTATTAGGGCAGCCTTGATTAAGAAGTTTCAGTTACCAGAGGAAGGTTATCGCATGTTGTTTAAAAGAATGGTACCTGAGACGGGGGTTGAATTCTCAGAATTCATTGGGAAAATACGTCTTACATTTCAACGATGGATTGAATTATCCAAAATAGAGAAAACATATGATGCTCTTATGGATTTGTTGCTCAGAGACAAGGTCATGTCTTCTATCAATAAACATTTCCTTGAATTTCTACACGAGCGTAAGCCACAAACACTAAAACAAATGCAAGAATATTGTGACCAATACGTTATGGCACACCCGGACGTAACTCTTAGCAACACTAAGATTAAAGAGGGTATGCCGGTTGCTTCAGCAACACAATACAATCCCAAGTACCCACACAACTTTCAGGGAGTTCAAAATAAATTTGACAAAAGGGTTAATTGGAATAAGTATCAAAACCAAGGTAACCACTCAAATCAGGGTTCTTCTTCGAAGAACTGGAATCGGGCTGACAGTCCTCGATATGCGAGGGGTGCCCATAACTATAGAAATTTCCGTAGAGGAAGTAATAATAGAAATTACCAGGGTGTTCCTTCTTGGACACAACGGGATCAATCCTACAGGGATTCTCACTATAATGAACATGATGATTATAATGATGAACATTATGACTCAAACCCAAACAGGGGTTATAACAGAGGGAATAATAATTACAGAGGCAACAATAATCGAGGTAGATCACAACACAAAAGACATGGTAAATCTCATTACCAGGCTAACTCTGCACAACAAGAGTTTCATGAAGCCGGTAAGCAAACCAATGATAAGAAAGACTGTAATAATGTGGGATGTTCTGCTTTCGATTTTGACAGAGCATTTCAGTGTTCCCAATGCAAAACATTATTCGAGCCAACCACAGTTTCGACTTTAAGCTGTGGTCATCCTCTTCCCGCTCTACCTGCGTCAGTCGCGCATGATGGGAGAGGGGCTCTTAAATTAAATAAGGGTTTAGTAGATGGTACTCCGGTCTCAATTCTCTTTGATTCCGGGTGCACAACCATTGGAGTGAGGCAGTCACTCATAGATCCTTCTCGAGCCACTGGCAAAATAATCAAATGCATAACATTTGGTGGCACATTGGAGAAGTACTCCACTGCCATTATCCACATTTCTACTCCCTTCTTTACAGGAGATGTGCACGCATGTCTTCTGCCGAATCCGATCGCTGATCTTATCGTCGGTCGCATTCATGGTGCGAAAGAATGCACTCCGCAACAAATTGCCGAGTGGGAAAGTGATAATATGCATACTGCAAATGCTGTAGTCACTAGAGCTCAAGCTCTAAACATGCCGCAATCTTCGCCTTCTGGAGATGATGATGACCAGAACCAAGGTGATCCCTTGGAGATTTCGCATGATTCCTTTATAAAACAGCAGGAAGATGATCCTACTCTAAAGAAATTCTTTACCCTAGCGAAAGAAGGTGATCCGAATAAGGACACGAATCGTAAATCTTGGATTACGATGAAGAATGGGGTACTTGTACGTATGGTACAAGACTCCGCTAAGTCCATCCATTCTCAAATTCTTGTGCCTAAAAATATGAGAGTTAAAATCTTACAGCACGCTCATGATTCTCAGTGTGCTGGACATATGGGTTTTCCCCGTACTAAATCTAGAGTTTTTGCATCTTTCTTTTGGCTTGCTGTGAATAAGGACATACGAATCTATTGTCGATCCTGTAGGGTATGTCAGGAAGTTAAATCCAAAGGTCCACGCCATGCTGCACCTATTCAGGCTGCAGATATTCCAATTCGACCATTTCAAAAAATGGCGATAGACATCATTGGTCCATTTAAGACAAAGTCTGCTAGAGGACGCCAATATATCTTGACGTGTGTTGATATGTGCACACGTTGGCCAGAGGCTATCCCTCTGAAGAGCATAACTACTGCTGATATTGCAGATGCTCTTTGGCTTATATTCTCTCGTCTGGGATTTCCAGGAGAAATATTGTCAGACCATGGTACCCAACTCGTATCGGATACCATGTCTCAAGTGATGTCAACTCTTAAGATAGAAAGATCTCTGAGTAGTATTTATCATCCTATGTCCAATGGCATGGTAGAGCGTCTTAACAGAATTCTGAAAAACCTATTAGGTAAGATAACTAAGGATCATCCTCAGGATTGGGACAGGGTTTTACCCGCGGCTCTCTTTGCATACAGAGAGGTCGCCAATGAACATACAGGATTTTCTCCCTTTGAACTTGTCTTTGGCGCGAAACCGCGAGGTCCTATGTCTCTACTTCATGATCTCATAACTGCTGATAATATTGTCGATGACACAAAATCCTCTTATGAATATGTCATTGCACTTAGACACAAGATTATTGAAGCATGCAAATTGGCAACTGCTTCTTCTGAATTTGCGAAACAGAAGGCAAGGCAATTTGCCAATAAGACCAGACGCTTGCGACAACTCTGTCCAGGTGACAAAGTATTGGTCCTGCTACCTTGTAGAGAAAACAGACTCCTTATTTCTTGGAAAGGTCCGTACGATGTAATATCAAAAGTTTCCGATGTCGACTATATTGTCGATACTGATGGGAAGCATAAGACCTTCCACATCAACATGATCACGGAATTCCACGAACGTCCGGATTATTTACAACATGTTTTCCAGGCAACGGACGATTCACCAGTCCCACATGGACATTACTCATCACTGTCAGTAATACAGGATGAGGAAACGAGTTTCTCAGATGTGAATCTCCCTTTTCCAATGATTCCGCTTCATTCTAATGAGTCATGGAAAGATGTTGCGATTTCTCCTGAATTATCTCCAGGAGAACAGAAACAAGTTTCTGCTATGTTACAACAATTTCAGGATGTCCTTACTGACATTCCTGGTCGAACTAATGTCATTGAACACGACATTATTCTTACTGACCATAATCCTATAAGAGTCAGACCGTATCCTATCCCGATACATTTTCAAGCACAGGTAGAAAAAGAGTTGGATGAAATGATAGAGTTGGAAATAATTGAACCATCCACATCAGCATATTCTTCACCGATGGTTATCGTGCGAAAAAAGACAACAACATACGTCTTTGCGTTGATTATCGCAAATTGAACCAAGTGACGAAATTTGATGCTGAACCTATGCCTTTACTTGAAGAGCTACTTACTAGACTATCGAATTCTCATTTCTTTACTAAACTCGATTTGTCTAAGGGATATTGGCAAGTTCCACTATCCGAACACGCCAAACCATTTACTGCTTTTTCGACGCCAAGGGGTCTATTCCAATGGAATTTCATGCCTTTCGGCCTTATGAATGCCCCAGCGACATTCGTACGCATTATGCGTCGAATCCTATCTCATCGCTCAGATGTCATTGCATATCTTGATGACATCTGTCTTTTCAGTGATACTTGGAATGATCACTATAATGGGATAAATGAACTATTGTCTATCTTACGCGAGCATAACCTGACAGCGAAACCATCTAAACCATTTATTGGTTTTAGCGAAATATCTTTCTTAGGTCACCGGGTTGGTCATGGTTTTCTAAAAACAGAAGACCATAATACAAGTAAGATACTTAACATTTCTATGCCTAAGACTAAAAAGCAAGTGCGAAGTCTCTTAGGTCTCATACAATTTTATGGACGATTCATTCCGAATCTGTCCTCAATTATGTCACCTCTTTCTTCTTTGTTAAAGAAAGGGTCTCCTAATATAGTCAATTGGACTCAAGAATGTCAATCCTCTTTGGATAAGGTTAAAACGATGTTTTCTACTTCACCTATCTTGGTGTTACCTACTAAAGATAAAACATTTATTCTTCGTAGTGACGCTTCATCCACTGGGATTGGAGCGGCACTAATGCAAGAGTACTCTGGAACTCTGCATCCAGCGATGTATATTTCTCGAAAACTTAATGCCGCAGAGAGAAATTACTCGGTCCTAGACCGTGAATTATTGGCTATGGTTTGGTCAATCCTTAAACTTCAAAGATTTCTTCTTGGCGCGCATTTTATTGTGGAGACTGACCAGAAAGCTCTTACAGCTATTCAGACTAAAAATCTGAAGAGCGCGAGATCAACGCGATACGCGATTGCTCTTCAGCCTTTTCATTTTTCGGTGCGAGCTATCCGTGGTTCAGAAAATGTGATGGCGGATATCTTATCGAGATGCCCACATGATTCCACTTAACTGTCAGATCTTGAGATTTCTAACATGTCTGACTTAACTACAGTTTTTCCTATGTTAAAGTATGTACTTATATGTAATATATCATACATTGTCTGTATCACTACTTAGCGGTGCATGGATGTATATTCACCGCAGGTTTTGATATTTTTTTTCTTATTTGGTGATCATAATGTTAAGATACCTAAGATGAACTATTGTACAAATTGTGGCATTGCCAGTATTGTGTTATGCGTTGGTGACACCTCTCGGGAGATATTTATACTCAGAGAAAAATTTTCTCTGAATCCTGAGATAGATTCTCATTGGTCGTGCTATATGACGACTTTTCCTTACATTAGGCGTTACATTTGTTTGGAATGCTTATCATCTGCGCATTGTTATTCGTGCGTTGTGAGCCTATTGTATGTTGATCCTGGATGTATTTCCAAAAAAAAAAAATGTACCATTTTTTTCCCCGGGGGGTGTGGTAATCTGTTGCATACATATTTTTGAATGCACAGATTACAAATGTACGATATGTCTATTTAATATGGAAAATATATTGTTGTATTTAATTGGGTACGAAAATGCTTTCTTTTGTAAAGCCAGATAATCCATGTTTGATTCATACGTTTGATTGTATGGATAATCTCCCTGATATTGATCGGGCGGAAGAATACTTATATTTTGGCATTCATCATTTGTCATAGCCAGAAAATAGATTGATCGTTCTTAGAATGTTTATGGCCTGAATTCATGTGTACAACTTGTCTAGTGAAAGAAGATTCAGTCGTATATTGTATACCTTTGTATGTTCAGGTCGGACTATATTCTTTCTGCCGGAATCTAGCGCAGGTTTTCGTAGTCCTACTGGGTTGTGAAGAGTTCCGATAATGTCGCCAAGAAATGGCTGAGTGTGTTTCCTAGGGCTGGCACTGTTTAAGGTTTAACAGTGATTCGTAGATGTTTTTCCAGGAGAAGTTTATGTCTCTGCAAGAGTCTATTTGTCAGAGATCATCCTCATATGTGTGATTCGGACTCCAGGTATGCCAGACCCTATTTTTGATGATCTCGAGTCGGTTAGACCTAGATGGAACATTGTGCTTCGTATCGCTAGGGTCGTGTTTTGTATCGACGAAGATGACAGGCTTTCCTACAGCAGTTATGTCTACATGAAGTAACTGGATTACTGTAGAGCTGTATGGAAAAACTTTATGAAATTATTTATATGCACATTCTAAATTAACTTTGGCTTATATCTACCCTCCTGCGAGTGAGTGAGCGACAACTCAGGAAGGCGGCCATGTTATATTCCTGTCATCATATTTTTGATCATTGTCAAGAGAACCGATTATGTATCCTACTCGGGCAGTGGTATCGAGATCTTGTTATGAGGTGAAAACCCACTATCGTGGTTTATAATTATTATGCAAACATTGGACATATTTCAGCTTAAGAACTTAGCCATGAAATGAAGGTTCGGCCAATGACTTTTGTATGTTTACCGATCCTCATTGACGCGTTCAGTCAGTAGAGGATACGGCGATTAGTTACCAGAACAGTGAATGCTACCTTAGGTTGAATGATATTTCACTACTACATGAATGTATCATCCACGATTCAAATAACCAATGAATTTATGTCAACATGTACCCATGACTGTATCCGTGCTGTTCAAGTATGTACGTCCTTATTAAAGTCAGTGAAATGTCAACTGTAGTTCCAGTCATCCTTGACTTACACCTGTGATCGGAGTGAGTGTGCAACAAAACTGTCGAACTATCCTCCATTCGCGTCTATTACCATTGATGTTTACACTCACCCATTACATCAGACAAGGCACTTCACAGTACACCTTACCAAGGAACCAAGACTCTACAGTTACAGTAGGAATACCACCAACCAACATATAGAAGAACTTTTACAGATCTCAGAATACTCCAGTGCATATAACGCCTGTATAAAAATAATAAAATGAATAATTAGATTTGTCAAAAATTCTAGCAAAAATATCTGAAGCAAATAGTACTGTAGTAAGTATACACAAACATATCTCCTCTGTATGATGGCTCTCCAGTTAGCACATCAGCCTCACACACACATTAATATATATGCACTTTTTATTACAATCTGTTGCACACTTATCCTCTGTTAATTGCCTGTAATCCCAGACACGCAGATGAAGTTAAATAACTTTCCTTACACACCATAACATCTTTGTATTTCAGCTGGTACATTTTATAGCGAAGACGACCTCAAGGCTCTGACGTAAGTGCACACCTCACAATTGTATACATGCGAATTCTGTAGTCTAAATCAGTCCTCATATTATGTTTGGTCATCAGTGCTTGCAGTTAGTATCTACTCGTATTAGTGATTACGTTAGTGACATTATGTTATATTCATTTCATTTTCTAGTGGTCTGAGTGGCTAAGAGGTATAGCACCCGTCTCGAATTCTAAAGGTACCGGGTTCGAGTCCCAGTAGAGGGAGTATAATTTATTGAAATTTTGTTTCAGAACCAGTGGTCCTAATGATGTCATGCTACCCCCTGGTCTCCTGGGTAGTGAGATAGGATGCCTAGCCTTCTCGGATGAGGGCGATAAAATAGGAGGTTCCACCTGTAGTTGCACACATTAAAAATCCCATGGGAAATCCCACGCCAGTTGGAAATCGTAAAGAGTAGGCCATAATGCCGCTGTCTTGGCAAAAATTAGAAACCTACCCACCACAGAAATGTTTATGGAATGGGTGATTCCTATATACACAGACTTGGATTCTCGCCGGTACTATGGAGTTCGTGCACTGTATTGAAATCCTCATTGTATGATCTAAGGGAGGGGATGTCGTTACACTTGGTTACACTCTTACACTTGGTCTGGGGTGTTGTTACTTTAACATTAAGTTCTCTCTTTGACTTGTGTTTCAGTTCCCTCAGGTCTGATGTCGTTGTCCGTGTCCAATGAAGATGGTTCTTAAAACCAAAACCAACCAATCATGACCTTTCACTTTCCCATGGAGCGCAGGCCATCAACAAACATAGACCAATCATTCTTGTCATGTGACATCTGTTCAAAGTAATTCATTGTCTTCTTTATCCCCAACTTTTGTATGGCTGATTCACTTCTCCAAATTTATAGCTCGCCTTGATGTTTGTCACGGGTTGCCTCCCCTTAGCTCTGCAGAAGTGGTCCAACAGTAGCCAAAACTCAAGAGTACCCTGTCACTGATGTGGGTCTTCAAAGGTGTCTACTTTTGCATAAGATTACTCTTGGCAGAGTGGTAGATAGAAGAATAATGATGCTTCTACCTCAAGGGAGTTTTCACAAGATATTCATAAAAGCGAGAACAATGCTGCATTTGCTGAGCATGTTAACTCTAGGATCTGCCAACATCTTATGTGAAGGATTATGTAATCTTATAATAGCTCGTTCAAGCCCCCAGTTTAGTTAATTCAGTGAATTTCTTCTTATTATTATTTAGTAGCTCTGATTGAGTGTATTTAAGAAATTGTCTGAGACATACGGATACAACACATTCAAAATGATTAAATCAACTTTAAATTTGGGTAGATATAAATAACAAATTTAATAATCACTTAGGTTGTTAGTTATTAAAAAGTGAATATTCTTTAACAAAAATTGATCATCATCATATGGTGTTAATGGGGAATTATATAAGCAGAAGTTTCACTTGGCAGCTTTTATTTGACTACTTAGCTGCCAATGAGGTTTCTGCTCCCGCTGTTGTTTTGGTTCTTCACAGATAGGTGATTGGATTGCTCACGTTCCTGGTCAAGATTAAGAGTTGCAGCATGGTCCAAGCAGAATCAGGGAGTAACTGCAAAGCTAGTCTCGCGTCTCTAAGACCCTTCTGATGATGGTATCTAGCGTCGACTTAAGGCCACTTATACCCTCACTTTATCAAGAAATAGTACCCTCAACTGGTACCACCAATTAGTATGGCAAAAGAAGAGAAACAAATACCCTCTGCGTATTGAGTGTCCTGACACATATTTATGTGTCCCCATCTTCCTATTCCACCATCCCATCTATCTTCAGAATTTTTACCCTCTCTTAAAATTAATCTTAATCCTAGTGGGCGAAAAACTATCTTTACATTTTAAATGAATAGTTTTTTTTTTATTTAACTTTAGTTGAAAATGTTAACAATTTAGTTTTAATATGTTTACATTTACATCGGTTGAAAAGGTTGTAAACTTCATTGCATTTAGAGTGAATATGTTTTACATTTACATTGGTTGAAAAGGGTAATAATATAACAAGTATGTACATCATTTCTTTTATCATTCTCTCCTTGCTCCATATAGAACGTGGGACTACCTCTGCTTTTGGTTCATTATAAGAAACTCGCAATAAAGCAGTGGTGGTTCATGAAATCATTATTCTATATGAAGAGGTTGCCAGCCTCAAATGACTTGGACATCCACTAGCACTTTCACATATTAATATTCACGTGTTAGTTCACATGTTAATAATGAAAAAAAAAAATTAGAATTCAAAATGCACAACTTTTGCCAATCTTTAGGCTCACTGCTGGCTCCGAGAAATAAAGGCACTTCTAGAAGCCTCTTACACTTGGTTTGGGGTGTTGTTACTTAAACAATAAGTTCCCACTTTGACTTGTGTTTCAGTTCTCTCAGATTCCGGTTTTCCGTGTTAAAATGGTAAAGTTTTTCCTGGGCTTTTAAGTCCTGAGAATGCTCAAAGAAGGGCCAGTCTGATAAATGAAAACTGATATTAATCTTTACTCTGGCAAGGTCTGGTTGTCTTCTTGGCGCGAGTGAATTTTCACAGTGGTCTACTCTGGCTGAAGTGTCAGGTTATATTGCCTGTCTTCCCCCGCATTTGTTTGTTACGATGTTAAACAGAGCTCCAATCAGAGGGGTGTTGTGCCTTCATTCCGAGTGTCTGCCAATCGTTTCAAACATGCGTTTTTTGTTTTTGGTAATTCAAATTATTTCCTGATGGAAATTTCTGCGCGTTACTGCAGAGGTCATGTCTCCCAAAAATGGAATGAAAACATCCGATCCTCTCTCTGCAATGTTTACAAATAACTTCTTACATCTGCCCGGATTATTGCAATATTTCCACTCAGGTGTGTCCGACTGATAAGTGCGTGTCTGTAATCAGTCCACAGACGGGTAATTTATCGCCCGGCACGCCTT
Source organism: Oreohelix idahoensis (assembly GCA_024509875.1). Taxonomy (NCBI): domain Eukaryota; kingdom Metazoa; phylum Mollusca; class Gastropoda; order Stylommatophora; family Oreohelicidae; genus Oreohelix; species Oreohelix idahoensis. The sequence goes on from JAMPIV010006029.1 coordinate 87,479, forward strand.
AGGTAAACCCAACGCTCGGTCGCTGACCGGCCCATCTGGGTTCCTGATGAATTATCACTGAGAGGAGTGTAAGATGATTTGAAAGTACAAAATATCTGCTTGATAGTAGAGAAAGAAAATGTGCCACCACAGAAATTTAGTACACAAAAAAAGTAACTAAATACTGCCGGAGAGGAAAAGAGATTGACCCAATATTATGTGACAGTGTTGATGTCTAGAATTATAAAAAAAGTTTTAAAACTGGACCAAAGCATATTACTTTAAAATCATCAGCATGTTCCCCAATGAGAAAAAAAAAAACTACTTTTGAAGAACTGGTAAGAATAAACCTGATTTCTAGAAACACTTCAAAAAATGTTAATGCTTCTAACTAGGACATAAAAGGTAGATGATTAAATCTTAGGAAAATCTTGGACATTAACAGAAGACATAAACCACTCAAATATATATTTATACTGAAATTAATAACCGGAAAGATCTCTAAACACCTGTAATAAAAAGAGGTAGGAACCAACATCTGACAACACAAACAAGAAGGACAGGAACAAATGTCTTAAAATAATACGATACACAACTGGTAGCAGAAACTAGCACGATTAGGGACAGACAAATAAACAAAACACTGCTTATAATTAATCAGGTGTTTGTTTTGAAAATATTGATTTAATATATAACAAACAAACAAACAAAAAGGCAGAGAATGAATTTCTTTAGAATGTAACAAAATCGGTGAAAAAAGAAATATAAACTGATGAACAATGGAATGACACAGCATCTGAATGAGTGGAGATAACAGATAATGATAAGCAATGAACGTGGTGGGGGAAAAAAAAGGTTCAGTGTCACATGATGAGAAGCTGATCAGGCAAAACTCCACTTGGTAATGAAAACAAATCTGTGCAAGTGACGTTGATATAATCAGATAGAGAGTGTTTGTTTCTGTCATATGTGCTAAGTCGTGATGATGACTGATGAATATTTATCTCGTCATTAATTAATTCATTCGCATAATTAAGTACTAATTAAATATATAATAATGTTTGCAGTAAAATGATTTAGCGCTTTACTAAATTTTATCCTTGAAAACCAGTTAACAATTCAATTTAACCTTTTTATGGAATGTCTTCAGGCAGACAACACACACGACCCAAAAAAAAAAAAAAAAAAAAAAAGATAAGAAGACAGTAAAAACAAATTCCGTAATTTTTATTTATTTTGCCATCTTGATTCAACTCTCTTCCGTGTTTGTGGTTACATTAAAGCAAACTTATTTTTGTCATTTGTACGTGTGTAGTCTGTACGCTCATGTGCGTTGAATGCTGTAGTATAGTTAATACATTTATTTTTCTGACTCTTTATTCCACTGTTAAAGACATCACATCAATTTTCAAAATTCATCCTTACCAACACTACCACTATCAACATACTTGTCTTCATCATCAATTTGTGTCATGACCAGGGGTACTTTTGGCAGGAACTGAAACTCATCATAATGATTCATAGCATCCCCACTCACCTTCCTTGTAATCTTTATGTTCCTTTCGAATTCTGCCACAATGATTTGTCTTCCTGCCCCTCTGGATGGGCCATATCTGCAGAATGAGAGAAGATCGGCTGCCACGATTAATATGGGACACCAAGACCCAGGGATCCAGACCTTCAGGACGACAACATTAGACAATCTCTGAATTACTGAGGACTAGATTGGAACCAAGCCAAATGAAGACAGCTGATAGGATAGTATGGCATTCTCTCTGGCATACTTCTATATCCCAGGGTAGATGAGGTATGACTAAGTAAGTAAGTAAGTAGACCCTCTGGTCTATGCTTTCCCTATATATATATATATGATCCAGTCCATTGTTTCTGTGCGAGTCTGACTTTTCTCAAATGTAGTCTGTGGCTGACAGCACCATGTCATTAGTGTGGTCATTTATTACAGTGCAGCATATGTAAGTTTACATCATTGACAGAAATAATAACTCTTAATTTCATGTTTGCAATATTCTGTAGGGAAGTGTTCAGACGACACAAGATTATTGTGTTAAGTGATGAGATCTATGCCCGGCTTTACTACCCTGGAAACCATGCATCATTATTCAAGGTAAAATTTATGAGATTGATATATGAAATTAAATTACAATATCCACTGAGAAGAAAATAATTTAATGAGCGAATAAACTGAAAAAGTTCATGAATATATGTTTGAATCAGTCCCTTCAGTCCGTGTTTTTTTTTCCCAGTTGCCGCTTCTGTATCTAACTTTTTTTTTTTTTAAATTTAACTTTTCCTTTCTGTAAACTGTACTCATTGAAAATCAAGATGAAAGACTGAAGATGCTTCTAGTAGAGAGAACTGACAGAAGGAAACTAGAGAAGACATGGTTTTGACATCAGAAATTGGTAAGCTCTTTAGTGCATTCAGCATTCTTGAAGTGCACAGTTCTTTCTCTGAAGATTTTAAAAGTCACAAGATGATGATTAGCTTACTGCATTGAAAATAATTTTGTTTTCTTTCTTTATTCTTTAAAAAATTTCTGTTAAATTGGCTCAGAAACTAAATAAAATGTCTGAATTCAGATAACTAAGAAAAGAAATTAACTTTTTAAAGTGTATTTTTGCTTTCTAAGCAATAAAACAGACATTTTTTAAAAACAATAAGCAAGGAATCAGTGCCATATTTCTGCAATATTAATTTGTTATACATTAAAGGATCAATAATTGTGAGGGTTTCTCAGGAATCAAGTCAGCAGTACTGATTATCCCTGGAGAGATGTCATGAAAAATTGTGTTCCCATTCGGTACTAGGGCCTAGGGAACAGTTTTTCTGCCATTATCATTTTCTTCATTTAAAAAAAAAAAATATTTTTAAGATTGTTAGACTTCCATTGCTGATAAATTGCATTTCTAATGAATTGGAAGTGCTGGTAATTTCCGATGCAATAACTTGATTGAAGTTTCATACATCTCTCAACAAATTTTTTAAAAATTGTCACTTTGGGGGGGGGGGGATTTAGGGTGAATTACGTGGTATATTTTAATAAGTGTATATGGGACAGTATAAAATGAGAATTAAAACAAAAATATTCATTCTTCCACTGTGTGGGGGGGGTACTGGACTGTCAAAGTGGGCTAATGCTGGGGGGGGGGGGTTTTAGGGTGAATTACGTGGTATATTTTAATAAGTGTATATGGGACAGTATAAAATGAGAATTAAAACAAAAATATTCATTCTTCCACTGTGTGGAAAATTTTCCAGTACTACCCAGAGGGCACCATTTTGAGTACTGGACTGTCAAAGTGGGCTAATGCTGGCGGGTAGAGGGTGAGTCATTCTCTGTACAGATATTACATGACTCTCATATTTAGGGTGAATTACGTGGTATATTTTAATAAGTGTATATGGGACAGTATAAAATGAGAATTAAAACAAAAATATTCATTCTTCCACTGTGTGGAAAATTTTCCAGTACTACCCAGAGGGCACCATTTTGAGTACTGGACTGTCAAAGTGGGCTAATGCTGGCGGGTAGAGGGTGAGTCATTCTCTGTACAGATATTACATGACTCTCATATTTCTGCTCAATAAATCAGCTATGATTTCTGTCTGTAGTCTGATAATCAACAATTCTTGTATGTTCTCTCACTTCACATCTTGTAGGACAACCATGTTCTTGATTTGCCCATGAACAAAAAACGAAGTTAGTTCTGTTCTTCTTGTGATCATTTTTATTTTTCTGTTTTGTTTTTAAATGCTTTAAAATGAATTGGTGTTTAATATTCCTGAGCTCCAAATCATTAAAGTGCCTGACCACGAACTAAAACACATTATTAGCACAGGCTGTCATATTTTGATGTTTTGAATATTTTATCAGCTTACAAAGAACCGTTCTTTTTATATGCACTAATAAAATGTGCACTTTTACTACCGCCTTATTTCAATTATCACCATAAAGCTAGTATGAAAATTGTAGTTGGCAGCAAAGCATCCAGGCCACCATAAAAATTGTGCATATTACCAGCTCAGCAGACGTGAACAAGTGGTTATCTTCAGACTTCGCACAGGTCACAACAAATTGGGACACCATCTATTCAACAAGTTAAAGATAGGAACTACTGATGAGTGTAACTGTTGCACCGATATAATGATTGTTGACCATCTGCCTAAAAGATGCCTAACATACGAGTATAAGGAACAGAGATAGCACATAGGGCCGAAAAACTCTACGGATATCAACAGGCTCTAATTGACCACTATTTTTTGAACATATTCAAGTTGACATCTAAGCGTGAACGAAGTAGAATATTGTAGTTGTCAGTTGTTTGTTTGCTTATTTAAGTATTATTTTAGTCTCAAATTATAATCTTCTATAATTTTTAAACATATTGTCACAGAATTTTAAATCTTGCATTTGTTTTATTGTGATTTTATTAACATAAGTTTTTCTTTGTCTTGGCATATAACTGAATATTTCTGCTTTATGTCATGCGGTAGTGAAATGGTGTTAAATTATATATATATATATATACAGTACTTTGCAAAAAAAATGGCAGTCATATTGCTCGGCTAAATAAGCTGAAATCTAATTAAATATGCATGTTCTGCCCCAAATTTGCACTCCACTTAAGTGAGCAAACACTACCAAAAGTTAAAAAAAAATTAGCGTAGAATACAATCCCTTGATAATAGAGCAGACGACAATTTCTAATGCAAAGGCAGAAAATGGATACAAAGACAAAGTGTATGTTAATTTCACAGCTTTGGAATGAAGGAAATCAAACATGTTCCAACATTTCTAAAACCTTGAACATTCCTGAGCGGACTGTCTACAGAGTTGTGAGTAAATTAAAAGCAGGTAATGGAATCGAGCGAAAAGAAGGTAGTGGGAGGCCAAGAATTTTGGACACAAATGACCATCGGCGTCTCGCCCAAATCGTTCAGCCTGGGTCAATGAAGAGTGTAGAAAACATACGACAGCGCATGATCGAGTTTGGGAAGCCCAGAGGTATCTAATGCTACTGTCAACCGTGAGCTACACAGGATGAATTACACAAAAAAGCTGTAATTTCGTCACCATTGCTCACAGAGACTCACAAACAGATGCGATTGAACTGGTGCCACGAAAACAAAAATTTGTCATGGGACAATGTGATTTTTTTCAGATGAATGTTCTGTTTGGTCTTATCCTGCTCAAATAAATATTTGGACGAAAGACTCTGTAACGCCTGAGTACCAGCGACCGAAACATACCCAGAAATTCCATCTTTGGGGAGGGGTGTCAGCAAGAGGTGCCACCCCACTGTGTGTTTTCACAGGAATTCTCACGAAAGAAAGGTACATCGACATACTAGAGGGACACCTTCTGCCATTTATGCAGGTCATGTACCCCGATGGGTGCACATTTCAACATGACAGTGACCCAAAGCATACAGCTCATACCACCAAAGCATGGCTGCAAGAGAAGAATGTGATAGTGCTGAAGTGGCCCAGCAACAGTCCCGACCTAAACCCAATTGAAAACGTTTGGGCACTACTCAAGAATCATTTTAAAAAGAGTGGACTCAGAGACGTTGAACAATTGAAGAAGGTAGCTGAAAAATACTGGGGCAGTCTGACTCACAATTACCTACAAACACTTGTGGGAAGTATGCCTCGCCGCATCCAGGCTTGCCTTGCCAGAGAAGGCAACCTTATATTGTACTGAAACCACTGTTAATAGATAGGGGAGATACCAATCTTCCTCTGGACATACAGTTTTTATTATTATTTGCTTCTATGAGTGTGCTGCGTTGCGAAAATATGACTGCCATTTTTTTTTGCAAAGTACTGTATATGTCTTTGTAATTGTAATCTCTATAAAAAGTGGTGGCCAGCAAAAGGCAGTTTACAGCCTCATATAAAATAAAATTCGAAAGTTTTTTTGAAGAAATTAAATAAATTTGTTTTTTGTGTTTGGTTTTTTTTTTTAAAGGCCAGAAAATTGAATTTTGTTCTTATGACTGTAAAACTGTCTCTTTGCATACTCAGCATTGATATTTTCATTCACCATAGAACAAAGGGCTCCAGGCTGCAACTGTTGCTCGCTGCTGATTTTGCTTAGGGCTGTATGTTCAGCTCTGCTCATGAGATCTTGGTTCCTTTGGCTTCCACTTTTGGAGCCGTTCACAAATTATGTAACGTTTTTAAAAAAGGGGGGGGTGTGCCGAGCTGTTACGGGTAGGGGGGGGGGGGGGGGGGGGTTTCTAAAATGGTGTGGATTATTGTTACACACATGTTGTGGGGGGGGGGGGGTATGAAATGTAAAAAAATTGCATTACATAATTTGTTAATGGCCCCTTTACTCTTCTTCTGCAGGTTCCCTTTCACCTCCCCATACATCTCTTTCTCTGTGGGTTTCAATCAAGTGCACGTCTAGTTTAATGAGTTGGGTCTTGTCTGGGAGAGTGTCGAGTGGTCAGAGCACTTCTGGAGGCAAAGTTGCTGAGTTCAAAACCGTATAGCATCACGCTACAATCTTACCTATATATATATAGGTACCTGACTCTGCCCGTGAGTAAAGGAAGGCAATGTCAACGAGGAAAGGAACCAGTTCTCTAACACTTCACTCCCCTTCAGCAATATCTGATATGGGACTACCTTTACTTTTTCTTCGGGTATGTCCCATCTCTCTACTTTCTCTTTTTAATCTCTTGCTGTATTGATTGTTATTTGGCTCTCTTCCACAGGCCTTCCTCGTTACAAGTTTGTATTCCATTAAACAAGTCATCTAGGTTATTACATGTATCTACTATCATTCCTATGCCTGTTTACTTTCAGTGTCCATTCTGTTTTATTGTTGTTTTGTCCTTGTCATAATTCCTCATAAAGTTACAGCAGAAGGGACATCATTTACCACATGTTTACAATCTCCTGACAGATTGGCTTCAACATTTACCCAACAGCACTGTCTAATTTGTTCTCTGCTGTGAAGACTGCAGCAAGCTACAGTTACTCCTGTGCTCCAGCTCCTATGCAGTATGCCTTTGCTGAGGTAACCAGATTTCCCACCTTCTCCCCTCCAAGTTTGTAAATTCAAACAGAAATACGAGTAGTACTAAGCTTTTTTAACATTACGGGTTAAAAAACCAAATAGAACAGTCCCAACTAAGATGGTTTGGCCATGTCTGCAGAATGGGAGAAGATCGGCTACCACGACAAGCATGGGAAACAAAGTAAGTAAGTAAGTAAGTTAAAAAAAATGTTTTCAATATGTCAAGTAATGAAAACTTGTCATGTTAACTGGTAGGCCTAATTCATACTTCATCTACATAAATGTCTACTCATCCTGTTTCATTTATTTCATGTAGTACATATAAGTTTGAGTTTTCATGGTCAAATTAAGCTGAAAACACTGACAGATCAGTGAAATATGTGAATCGTTTCTTACGTTTAGAAAGTTCATGCATTTAAAGCTTATCAATGGCAAATACTATTCTTGACAGTTAGTATTCACTTTTTCCATTACTTCTGCACATTGTAAGCAAAACAGATACATTTAGCAACATCTCTACCCTTGTTTTTGTTGCTATTTAATGTTTTCTTTTGATAATTCTGAAATTATCACTTTCCTTTGCCCTCCTTATAGAGCATAGAGCTACCACGGTAGCCGGGTTCACTGCACGGAGCCTACACCGAGCAGTTAAATACTCTTGCAGCAGTGGTGTCTGTGGCAATCTGTTTGACATGATGAGGTTGCCAGCCCCATGAACAACCTCATATTAGTCACCTTGTACAACCTGCTTGAGGGTTCAGCTGTTACAACCTGCTTGAGGGTTCAGCTGTTCTATTCTTTCTGTCTGTTTTCGGAACCCCCAGGAACAACACGAGGCATAATTCTGACGTAAAGGTTTCATAACACCTTTAAAAATATCTATATGTCATTGAAAAATCAACAGGCAATATCAGCCTAATATGAACTACTATTGCCTTTAGAAATAAATTTCCTGTAGGTTGTGCTAAAGGGAGCTACTGTTTCCGTCTGTCACATTCTGTGTTCTGCTTTTTCACCCACAACATGCCAAGAATTCAGATACATTCATGTGATATATTGTTGCCTTTTATTTTGTCTATCAATTAACATGTCTTTGAATTTGTCATCTGCATTCCATATTTCATTTCGACAGTTGTGTTTATTCGTTAGTTGTCTTCCCCCTCCCACCCCCAACCCCCCACATACACACATATATTTATAGTTTTGTCATTCACATTGTTTTAGTCTCTGGAGCATGTACGAGTTTGTTATGTTATGTCAGTGCAGCTTTCTGTGGTAGGGTTGTAGGTCATCTTGTTCTCATGGCACTTTGGAGTCATGTTTTTACAACAATCATAATAAACATACAAATGTTAGCACACACCTATGTGTAGTTTATACCAATGATTTCTCAGATATGTCCTTAAAAATGACAAATGTGAAGTCATGCATGCAACCAGCTACCTCATCAAATAAAATAAACTGCTGCAGAGTTCTCCACAACAAGAGCATAGACAGTGCTTTGTCATAGGCCGCTGTAAAAAGAGGATGGGGGCAACAACACTAGTGGTAACATCGGCAGACCTGAAGCATGTTGCACCCGGTGCAGAGCTTTCCTTTGGGTTCTCTCCCCCCCCCCCCCCCCCCCCCCCCCCCCCCCAACCTTACTACACCTCTGAGTGGTAATACTCTCATTAAGAAGCTAAGAATCATTAAACTGTTTTTTTTATTCCAGTACAAGGTGTAGCATTGATCAGCAGCACTCACGTTTCTTCAGGACTTTATTAATTCCATCAATCTATCTCTCACATTTACTCTATCCCTGAATCCATAAGACATGAAAGTGATTCAATGTCATCCAGTCCACAGGAAGTAAATAATTTATATATATTAAAAAATAAAACGGTATTGAATCAGTTTTACAAGTTAACTGTACAATGAAAACACGGTACGTTTCAGGTATCACCCCTTGTCAGCTACAGCTACAAACAGGCAACAAGGACAAAAATGTAGATACGTTAAAGAAAAATTCTACAGACATTGCAAACATGTTACAGGATGAGAAACACAGATTAGAAAGGCAACACAAATATATTTGAAATATAACTACAAAGGTGAAGAGATATAATAAAGCAAAACAAAAATCAAAACCAGAAAAAAATTACCAGTACAAAAAATTCAATAATCAGCGAACATCAAAACGAGAAAATGAAATAACAAAACAAGAAGACCTGCTATGATAACCCGCACTACAAGGTCTAGACAAGCTATTAACGCAACCACAATGGCGCCATAGAGCAAGTAATTTAGCGCTCTAGCTTCATATATTAATGAAGAGTAGTTCAGTTGGCAGGGTGGTTTGAACATTTAATTTTTGCAGCAAAGGTACCAGGTTCAGAGTTTTAACATGGTAATATCACGCTCTAGTTTAACCAGCTGTAAATGGATACTTGACTGCTCTTAAGCTAGGGAAACAAAGGCAGCGAGGAAGGGAACTGGTCATCCCACCTAATGATGCTGGACTTAGTATAGTGAAGTCTCTAACACTTTATAGTGAAGTCTCTAACACTTTATAGTGAAGTCTCTAACACTTTATAGTGAAGTCTCTAACACTTTATAGTGAAGTCTCTAAAACTTCACTCCCCTGTGACAGTACCTGCTATAGAACTTTTTAAAAATACTAGTCAAGTTTACATTAAAAACCAATAATAATTATTATTATTTACATTGTTGTGATAATTATTATGTTGTCTATGTCAGGTGTTGCAGAATCTGCCTGCTTGTAATGAATATATACAACACACAACCAGAGTGATGAAAGCTGTTGGCCAGTTTTGTGTACGGTAAGTACAAAGTATTCTTAAACATGGAGGAAAACATTTAAAGAAGAAATTAAGCTAAAAATAGGATTAATGCTAAAACATTCTCATTGTATTCACTCTATTTCACTGTTTTCAAGTATCAATGTTTTCACCAGCAACGTGGGCAAAAACATGTGTAAAGCAGACTATGTGAATAAAATTGGCTATCAAAAAAAGGTAGTAATATCTTAGCACCTAACTTGCAGTAATAATCATCAGTAACAGCCAAATTAGTGAGTGAAAACTGAAAAACAAAGTATACAAAATCAACAGTTTATACTCAGTGATATGCACACACATTTGCACATATTGCAACAGCAATAGCATCAAAAACATAATTAAATGCACAAGAACAATTAAGTCAAAAGCAGAGCATAGCATCTTCATCAAGATCAGAAACATATGAATAAAAATTAACAAGCAGATATACTCCATCTTACTTTACCTATGTTAAACTGGTATCTGACTAGGTCTATCACAGCCCATTCCTTGTAGCAGTTGAATCTGGTCTCTAATGTTAGAAAGTGAACATTTTAACCACTACACTGTGGGGGAACCATCTCTTTCAAAATTAAAGATTTTTGCGTGTAACAAACTTGTTTTTTTTTTTCACCATCAAATGTTTTGTTCCTTTCAGTATACAATTTTCATTTCATTCAATAGCAGTTCTATTGTAGCAAACTCTCTATTCGTTTTCAAAAAGATTTATTATGTCTTCATGTAATAATTTTTGTTTGTCTTAGTATCATTCTTGTCTGTTATTGAGCAAACTCATTATTTCACATAGGAATATACTTTTTTCATTGAGCCGAAAGCAAGTGATGTTATCCAGTAATAAAGTTATTGTTTCATTGAACAATAGCTTATGAATTCATTCAAACTTATAATAAATTTGACTGATCATTGACAGACAGTTGCGATCAGTAGGAGTGAGGGTGGCTGAACCATCATCTGGTTACTATATCTTTCCAAACTTTGAAGTCATCCATGTGGCTTTAAACAAGAGAGGAGTTGTGACTTGTGAAGATATGTGTGACCTGATGCTATCCGAGTTATCTCTTACAGTAAGTTCTACAACTTATTTTGTGTATTCCTTAGAAACAATTAAAACTTGCCACAGCACTCACTCACTCACTATTTATTTATTTATTCAGATGCAGTACTCTCATTATTGCTATTGTTTAACTAGAGCTACTGAGCTGATTGCTCCTTCGCAGTCAATGCCAATTTTAATGTTTTCTGTAGCTGTTGAGTGATGCCGTATAGAATGTTTGTGATTGTTGGTGAGCCCGGCAATAGCTTTCTTCTTTCTGGGGAGAGTCTTGGGCAAGTGAGCAGCATATGCTGAGCTCTCCTAAAAACAATGAATGAACCAACAAATGATCAAAATCTTTATTTCATCAGCGTAAAGAAATAGGCATTGTTGCTTTTTTACATTTCTGTTCTGCAATAACACCATTCTCACAGTATTTTCAAATTAAAACAATAATAATTAATCAATGATATCATGCATTCAGTAATTGAGCGCACACACGTATATTCATACTCACTTATAAAAATAAATCAAGACGAACATTAAAATTATTATTTTAAATTAAAATGTCAACCCAGTCCTATTTTGTGGCTCTTAATCATGGAGAACAAATAAAACGACAATCAAGAAGTTACGGGCTTTCATAAATGGATGCTTGCGTAGAATAGAAGAATTGAAATGGGATGACAAGATTCCAGTGTGGAAGTGATGAGAAGATTCCAGTGTGGAAGTGATGACAAGATTCCAGTGTGGAAGTGATGACAAGATTCCAGTGTGGAAGTGATGACAAGATTCCAGTGTGGAAGTGATGACAAGATTCCAGTGTGGAAGTGACGACAAGATTCCAGTGTGGAAGTGATGACAAGATTCCAGTGTGGAAGTGATGACAAGATTCCAGTGTGGAAGTGACGACAAGATTCCAGTGTGGAAGTGATGACAAGATTCCAGTGTGGAAGTGACGACAAGATTCCAGTGTGGAAGTGACGACAAGATTCCAGTGTGGAAGTGATGACAAGATTCCAGTGTGGAAGTGATGACAAGATTCCAGTGTGGAAGTGATGACAAGATTCCAGTGTGGAAGTGATGACAAGATTCCAGTGTGGAAGTGATGACAAGATTCCAGTGTGGAAGTGACGACAAGATTCCAGTGTGGAAGTGATGACAAGATTCCAGTGTGGAAGTGATGACAAGATTCCAGTGTGGAAGTGATGAGAAGATTCCAGTGTGGAAGTGATGAGAAGATTCCAGTGTGGAAGTGATGACAAGATTCCAGTGTGGAAGTGACGACAAGATTCCAGTGTGGAAGTGATGACAAGATTCCAGTGTGGAAGTGATGACAAGATTCCAGTGTTGACCAGTGTGTGGAAGTGATGACAAGATTCCAGTGTGGAAGTGACGACAAGATTCCAGTGTGGAAGTGATGAGAAGATTCCAGTGTGGAAGTGATGAGAAGATTCCAGTGTGGAAGTGATGACAAGATTCCAGTGTGGAAGTGATGAGAAGATTCCAGTGTGGAAGTGATGAGAAGATTCCAGTGTGGAAGTGATGACAAGATTCCAGTGTGGAAAGGACGACAAGATTCCAGTGTGGAAGTGATGACAAGATTCCAGTTTGGAAGTGACGAGAAGATTCCAGTGTGGAAGTGACGACAAGATTCCAGTGTGGAAGTGATGAGAAGATTCCAGTGTGGAAGTGATGAGAAGATTCCAGTGTGGAAGTGACGACAAGATTCCAGTGTGGAAGTGATGAGAAGATTCCAGTGTGGAAGTGATGAGAAGATTCCAGTGTGGAAGTGACGAGAAGATTCCAGTGTGGAAGTGACGACAAGATTCCATTGTGGAAGTGACGACAAGATTCCAGTGTGGAAGTGACGACAAGATTCCAGTGTGGAAGTGATGACAAGATTCCAGTGTGGAAGTGATGACAAGATTCCAGTGTGGAAGTGATGACAAGATTCCAGTGTGGAAGTGATGACAAGATTCCAGTGTGGAAGTGATGAGAAGATTCCAGTGTGGAAGTGATGACAAGAACCAGACAAGTGCCAGCAGAGATGAGAGGAAGATGCTGACAATAGAAAGTACACACATTGAGAAAACATTTATATATTACCAAACAGTCTTTATTCTGGAATCGCCTGAGCATGAGAGGTAAAGGGAGGCTAAAAAAAGATATGGAGACGAGAACTGAAGACTGAAATAATAGGAATGAGGAAGACCTTGCGCTGATGACACAGAACATGAGGACTTGATACAAGTTTGTATAAGATCCTATAGTTGAAAGGTCACAATGGTGATGATTTTATTCTCTTTATGTGCCAGTTTTTGCCAACTTGTTATACTTCAATCACTCTAATCTGACATTATAAATTCTTAGGAATACATTGTTCCTTCAGGCACCCTTAATTACAAGCAAACTGAATTGGCTGAAGCTTAATGTCAGTTTTGTTTAGTAAAGGTCAAAGAGAACCTGGAAAAGAAAAGTAGGAGAACAAGTAAAGACACTGGTGTGGCGTTGGCGATTGCACGCCACATGTCAGAGAATGACCAAGAGTATGGTGCTGATAAGCGCGGCACAATAAAGAATTGTCACTATGCGTACTTTGCACAAGACGAAAACATGTTTTGTGGTAGTGACAGAAAGAGTGAATATTTACCCCAAGGGGTTCGCTTGTGTTGATGATAATAACTTGATCTAATTCTCCATCTCAAAACTTGACAAGACTGAACACAAAGAATGGAGTTTACTCGTTCAAGTCTCTGTTTTACTTTTGGTACAAGTTTTCCTTTATGTGTGTATCTTATTTCTGAGTGCATTAGTTGCTACTAGTAAAATTAAAATCAACAGTTTTGTTGAATGTCACGTATACTAATCAAGATTAAGTATCATTTGAAACATGGTTTATTGTATTTGAAACTATCAATAAAGAAATTGAACTAAAGTTTCTTTCACCCTATGTGGTTTTCACAGGTCTCTGAGGAGGCAAAGAAAGAGAAGTACCCCCTGCTCTTTCAGGCATGTCATAAAGGTGACTAATGTGGGATTGTGCTAGGGGCTGGCAATGTCATGATATTAAAAAACTGCGTGCTACAGAAACCATTACAGCAAGAGTACATGAAATACTTTAGTGCAGGTTTCCTGGCAGTAGACAAGCCGCAGTTTTGGCACTTTACCCTTTAAGACGCATAAAAGCAAATGAAGAATAAAACTGATGAAAATCTGTTCTTCTTCTTTCGTACGCCCACTAATACTCGAGGCGAAATCTCAGGTTATTTTTAATGTCTAGCCTGACATTGATTTTTACGTGAGTATCCTATTTTCTTGTACAGAGACAAGTGTCCCTCGCCATTCAGGCAGATACTCGCCGTTTTCGGAGGTACCCATTAGAGCTGGGTCGGCTCAGGAGCCGCCAGTCCCTGGCCGACGATACTCCTTCAAATGTCCTCGCCAGGTCTCGAGTTAATCCAGTCCAAATCCCGGTTGACGAAAAATCCTCAAATGCCGTCGCCCGGGTTTGATCCTGAATCACCCGGTCGCCAGAGCGGTGTTGTAACCACTACTCTAGCGCGGCTCCCTGAAAATCTGTTTATTTATAACCAACTAAACAAGGGAAAAATCTATATTTTCAAGTCTTGCGGTTGATGCAGAAGATGACTATATAAAACAGGGCTGTGTAGTCAGAGTCATGGAGCCGATCATTTTTTAGTGAAATCAGAGTGGGTAAAAAATGTCCGGACTCGATTCTGAATTTTATGCAATATGGCTAGTAAAATACTTTAGTAGGAGTTGGAGTCAGGAGTCAGTGTTGGATTTCCAAAATTTTAAGAGTCAGGGGCGGTACATTTTTTTGGCTGACTCCACAACACTGATATGAAATCAGCTTTGCAGTGCTTGCATTGCGTCATTCTGCTTCATGCAGTGAAACTAGGTCAGCCAATCAATAAATCAGTATCTTTAAGCTTCCAATGGAGCACAGGTCCTCAAACAAAAGCACACCAAGCCAAATGTCCTGTGCCCTCTGTTCAAAGTCTGTCCATGTCTTCTTTATCTCTTTAATGACCATCCACAGTTCTCTTCTACATGTGTATTTAGGTCTCCTTCATTTTTTCTTATCCTGGCGATTCTAGAACAGGGATTGTCTTGTACTGCTGTCGACTGCTTTAATAGCTCAGTGGCGTAGGTCTATTATATATGTAAATCAATGACCTTTGTTTATGGGCCACAATGATCACAATAATGATGACAGCAGAAAGGCATCCATGAAATTATAATCAAGTACATCTATGGCATTCTATGTTTACTGTAAAGGTGATGCCTCGAAGGCCTGTCCATTCACAACTAACTGGTGAGTTAACAGTTTGCTTGTGTTTCATCAATTTTGATGGGACTCAAGCATTGTCTGAGAGCTGCAAACTTGGCCTGGATGTTCTACTGGATGACTTTTTTGTGACAGAGTTTTGTTCACCAGTTTATCATGCCATAATGGTAAGTTTGGACTTGCTGTCTAAATTGTGTCAAAGTTACTCAATTTATTAAGGCACAGTGGTTTGATTTTGGTTTATTTCTTTATTTTTTTTTAAAAAACCTCTTTATTTCTTTGTCTTCATTGTGTTCCTAATTTCAAGTCATTTTGACTCTTATTGTCAATGTAATATATGTCTGCATGTGTGTGTGTGTGTTTGTGCGTCCATGTGTTCATGCATTTGTTTGTGTGTGTGAGTATGTGCGATTGAATGAATGAGTGAGTGACAGAGAGAGAGATTGTTCCATTTCATTTATCACATACTTCCATACTTTCATATATCCTGTCTCAGTTTCTAAATTATTCCAGCATTAATTAATTCTAGATCATTCTCATTTGTCTCATTAATTACCAGTAACAGATTACTGTTAAGATTATTTATTCCACAAGGTGCTGAAGAACTGGGTCCAGGAATTACAAGACCAATAACTCAGGCTGTTGAGCATCTTGTTGCATCTACAGGCTTAGATAAGCTTGAGTGATACATTTTTCAGTTAACTTTCTTGAGAATAAGGAAGTTATAAAATGTATTAAAAGACAAAATTTATGTAAAAAGAGGTAAAGAAGGACAAAGGAGGGAAGATTCTGAAAAATCTAACAAACTGACAAATGATATCAGTAGCAATGTAACTGCTAACAAATATGTGAGTCCGGAATTTATGAATAGACATTATCACCGAACCTGGTCAAAGAGGCACCTTGAATTTTAAGAAGGTTTAAAAATTTGCAGTGTAATTTTTGAAGTAGCATTAATTCGTTTTTGAGAAGTGATCAAATTGGCCTTTTTATTGCCGTATTATAACAAAATGTTATGTTATCACTGATGTATAACATTTCTAGTTACCACTAGAAGACAAAATATATTTTCACTGATATACAAAATTTCCTATTATCATTGAAGAATAAATTGTTTTTTATCACTGATATACAAAGTGGATTGCTATCACTGATTTGCACAAATGTCTAGCTATCATTTACAGGGAACATATTTCCTTATTGCTGATGTTCAGAATGTCTTGTTATCACTTATAGAAAAACATTCCTAATTATAATGATATTGCATAGCTTGATAATGGCTATGATTTTTTTTTCTGAATGCATTTTGAAAAGTAACATGCAATTATGGTGAAAAAACATAATGAAAGAATAATTTTATAATGATACGCTATATCATTATAAAATGAAGAAGAGAACTGTAGCCATACATGAAAAGAATACACAAGACATTGAAAGAACTTGAACGAATGATGCAGGACTAACTGGAGCCCTATACTCTGCAGGGAACTGATAGGTAATGAATGAATAACATGCAATATCTTTATAAACCAAGAATATAAATAAAATAAATCAAATACACTCAAAAGTTTGAATAAAAAAAATTAAAAATATATTCCAAAGAATACTTTGGCTTTAGACTTCATTTGTTGTATGCCTGAGGTCAGAGATCAAAGCTGGAAAAAAATATGTTTGTCACACTGTTCCTACTCTGACTGTATTTTAAAATGTTCATGCATTTAAAGTGTATACTGTTTTCTTCTGAAAGAAATTTTATATCCTGTCATGTTGTTTATTAACGATGAAATCCTTAAACACAAACTATCACAAATCTTTTCATCAACTCAAAGATCATAACAGCATTTAACCTGCTAAAAAACGGAAAGGCTGCAGGGCAGATGGATAACTCTCACTCACTCTCCTATCAAAGCAAGGAAGGTTGATATTCCATCCATTGAGCTTCATTTCCAGGAAAATAAAATTACGCCCTTCAAAATATATGTAAAATTCTGACCTACTGTATGGTTAAAAAAAGTGACAAGAACACCATGTCCAAACCCCAGACATTCACCAAACAACAAGACGTACTTTTGAGTTTATCTTGGAATTCTGTCACAGAGCTAGTTTAAAGGCAATGTTTTTGCTCCTATAGATCATTTGTCAGGGGTAACATGGACAATGCAAGTATAGTGTATGGCTCAGCAGCTCCCAGCAACCAGGGAAAAAAACTGGACAGAATGCAACACCAGACATCAGAAACAATCACAGAGTCAACAAAATTATTCATTTATTTCAGCTGTCCTCTTCTCATAACATGCCCAAGAAAAGCGGATTGTCTCCTGTTAATATTAGTAATTAATTCTCTTTGCGCACTGCCGCCCTGGCTTCTTTCCAGATATCCTCATTATTTTTAGGGGCTGGCAGAGTTTTTTTCGGTTTGTGTAAGGTTAGGTCATTTTCTTTAACTTTCCAGTATTTTCTCTTTTTCATCAGATGTTGTGGCAGGCCCTAGAAATGTATCATGTTCCACAAGAGATTGCAGCAATGCTGAAGCTGTATTTCGCAGGGTTTGCTGTCAGATTTTCAACCAGAGAGTACACAACGAAGTGGATTGGCCTTGAAGTTGGAATTGCGATGGGATGTACCATCTCTCCGATACTATTCGTGATGGCTATGCAGGTAATCCTCAATGCGGCTGAAGGAATGGCTATAGGTCCAAAGCTCGGTGGAATGTGTCTCATGCCACCGCTCAAAGCATTCATGGATGACACAACAATTCTGACATCAGATGAACATCAGGCCCGGAGGATGTTAGCACGCCTGGATGAACTAGTCAGCTGGTGCAGAATGAGCTTCAAACCCAAGAAGTCGAGAAGCCTATCAGCCAGGAAAGGGAAGATAGCAGAGGTCATATTCACGGTTTCCAACCAAAGAATCCCTACTGTCATTGAGGAACCTGTTAAAAGTCTTGGCAGGGTGTACGATGCCTCATTAAAAGACTCAAAGGCAGTGCAACAGACAATAGAAATGGCAGACAGAGGGCTACAGATCATAGACCAAAGCAGACTCCTGGGGAAGTTCAAACTGTGGTGCCTCCAGTTCATGTTGATACCAAAGTTGCTGTGGCCACTGCTTATATATATGAAATAAGCACAAGTACAGTGGAAGCCATAGAGCAGAAGGTCAACAAGTTCATGAGAAAATGGCTAGGAGTACCACCAGGTCTGTCAGATGTAGCACTGTACTGCAAAAAGTCAAAACTTCTGCTTCCTTTCAAGTCAGTTGTTGAAGAGTACAAAGTTGGAAAGGCAAGGCTTGCAATGATGCTACGCGAGTCAGCTGATGACGTGGTTAAGTCCATTCAGCCCACACTGAAAACGGGAAGGAAGTGGAAAGTGGAAGAAGCTGTTGATGCTGCCCAAGAGTCACTCAAACTGAGGGAGGTAATCGGATACACACAAACGAATAGACGGGGATTTGGTCATGGAGACATCCGCTGGTGGTCCAAGGCATCAAGCAGGGAGCGCAGAGACATGGTAGTTCAGGAGATACGAGAAGCTGAGAATGATAAGAGGTTGCAAAAAGCAGTGCAGCAGGTCCAACAAGGCCAATGGACTACATGGGAAGGAGCCCTGCAGAGGTCCTTGACATGGAATGATATATGGCATATGGCACCTCTTAGGCTCAGCCTCGTTGTCAGATCACTGTATGACCTGCTGCCATCGGCCACCAACCTTGTGAAATGGGGAAAATCGGATGATGAGCAGTGCCTCCTGTGCTAGGGGAGGCAGACACTTGAACACGTGCTCTCAGCGTGTAAGGTGTCATTAGGGCAAGGGCGATACACTTGGCGCCATAACAAAGTGCTAAATGAGCTTGCTGCGACAATAGATCTGGCAAGAATGAAGGCGAATAGCAAAGTCCGGCCAGACACCGCAAACACATACTTTCTGAGGGCAGGAAAGTCAGCACACCCCAAACCGAATAAACCTGGTAGCAGTTTACCATCTCTTCTTGATTGTGCAAATGATTGGGAGATGGCGGTAGACCTACCTGGACGAGGGGCATATCCAGAGAGTATCCGAAAATCGCGGAGACGGCCGGATATAGTGCTTCATTCTGCAGCAACGCTTCAGGTCATACTGATTGAACTGACCGTGCCATTTGAATCCAGATTAGATGAGCAACATTCGTTCAAAGCGGCCAAGTATAGTGATCTGGCCGCGGATCTGAGACACGATGGGTTCACTGCAAGGGTCATGGCTGTTGAAGTGAAGTGGGCGCAAGAGGGCTTGTGGCTGCATCAGTGTATGATCTATTGAAACTGTTGGGGCTGAGGGGACAGTCGAGAACAAGGGCCCTGAAGAGGCTTAGTGAAACTGCCGAAAAGGCATCAGGCTGGCTGTGGAACAACCGCAATGGGGAATGGGAGATCGTAACAATAAACGCTGCGGTACAGAAAACACCAGGAATTTTTCTAAGTCCACAATACGCTGAGGTTTGTGGTGGACTAGTGAACGGGCTGCGACTCAGGGGCGACAAGCGGTGTATACTATAAGGGGTGTCAGTATCAAAAGTCCAGTGGGGAACGCGCAGTGGCGACTCGTTGACTTCGCGCTGGTGTCTCAGTGTGTGCGACGGAACGAACGGAATAATTTGTCTTCTCTTTGTTACTTTCACAATTGCCTCCACGGCTGGCGGAGTTGTGGAATTTAAAGTTGCTACCATAAGTGAAATGGGTTCATTTTCGATGCAAGACAACAGGAAGCTGAGACGCTTGGGAGTCATGACCCAAGTGGGCCCGCCCCCCCTTAGAGTGTAAAGGAGTATATAGGGCCGAAACACTTGTCGGACGGGGGGACTTCTTCTGATGATCAGATTGCTTCCTGTTGTATCGCTCTGTAAAGAGTTTCCTATCATCCCCTATCTACTTTTCCTTCAATCTTTCCTGTTGTCACAATAAATTTCAGCTTTCCTCCAGTTATTAATGGTAATAAACGTCCTTTGCGCACTGGCCTCTTTCAGGGAATACTTATTACTCTTCTGATATTCTTCTGGTTCATGGTATTCTTCAGATTATTATGTAAAACCACATCTCTGTGACTTGCAGGAATTAGATAGGACACATAAGAATTTAAATGAATATAAAAATAATACCTGGTTACTTCCCTAAAGGCAGCTATGACCTAGCACGTCTGCTTCACAAGAGCGAGGCAAAGAAGATCCCGAAGAGGGCAGGAGACAAGACGCAGCCTTGTTTGGCGCCACTGCGTATGTCAACGGGTTGTGATGTGTTTCCAGCGTATGGGACTGTTCTCTTCATGTCTTCATGTAATTACTTCATCCTTTCCAGAAATTTGTGAGGCAGCCTATTTTCGTGAGGATTTTGAAGTCCATCCCTGCTAACCAAGTCAAATGTCTTTGTGAGATCAATAAAGGTGACATATAAAGACATTTTTTGCTCTCTCGATGTATCCTGAAGTTGGCGAAGAGAAAAGATCACGTATATTGTTGATCTACCAGCTCGGAATCCACATGGTGACTCTGGATATATGCGCTAAGCTAACTTTTGTAGTCGCACTAATTTGTAGTTGTTGCAATCTCTTCTGTCTCCTTTATTTTTATATAATGTTTAAGTTTTGGCATCGCGCATGCCTTGAGGGATGGTTGTCTCTATCTAGCACTGATACAGCACCATATGTAGGTTGTGCAAAAATATGCTTTTACACCATTTGCTCAAATCAAGAGGAATCCTATCGCTGCCTGGTGCTTTGCTAGAGGCCAAGCTATCAATGGCGGCTTTGCTGAGTTCTTGCAATGTTGGTCCAGCATTCAGCTACTGCATAGTTGGGACTCTTTACATTTATCGGTTAGTTTCTCCCGGCTGATGGTTGTGAGTGATGCCTTCTTATTATGATCAGCAGAAAGAAAACACAGGCAAGCGATACAGCAATATTTGAAAAATAAAAATGATCGCTTATATTGATGTAGTACACGAAACACAATCACGCCTCGTAATATTTGTTTAATTTGATAAATATTTAACCATAAGAGTCCGATTGGCGAAGCAGTTAGAACATCTTCTTTTCGCTGCACAGTTACCCGGTCCGGGATCGAATCCTCCTAGCATGACAATCCAGTCGACCCAGCTATAAATGGATACCTGATTATCCTTGAGTTAGGAAAGGAGAAGGCAGCGAGGAAATGAACTGGTAACCCCCACCTCATAAAAAGCTGGATTTAGTATGGTTAAGTCTCTAACACTTCACGCCCCCCCCCCACCCCCCCCCCAACGATAGTTTAAGCAATGGGACTGCCTGTATATTTAACCATATAATATGTGACATAATAATATATGGATTCATGTATCAGAAGAAATACTACCAACACAAAACATAAATTAGAATTCACATAATTGTTACTTACGACCTCTTTGTTAATTAATACTGAAAATTTCGCAAAATAACAATTACTATTATGGTGTCGAGTTCCCAATAATCCATATTTATTATCACGACCAGGAGTGTTTGTTCGTAGTTTGTACTTAGGTGTTCCAGTTTTCTGACGCACCAATACTTTTACTTAAATAAAAATGAAACTGTTTCGTCGTGTAACTTGTAACATTTTTTCGTTTTCATCTTTCAGTGCTGCTCATCTTACCTTTTTTTTCCCACTGTTCTTAAAACATGTTGGTATTGCCCTTTGTCAAAGTAATGAGATCTTGAAAACGCACCTACTGACAACTCTCTGTTTTAGTTGGTACAATGTTTATATGACTGTTTCCTTTCAAATGTTGTACTGTAACTGTAATCTTTGTTGATTCATCGATTACAGTGTCGTTACCTAATAGGCGATCATTAATTGTTCTCAGTATCTCTCCCTTATTCAGTGTACCTTCTATAGGTGCTCTTGTAGCAAGTCTGTCAACTCTTTCATTGCCGCGTACCACTGCATGACCAGGACAGTAGATCCACACCAGTTCTCGAAGATTCGAGGCTTCTATAGAGGTTTTCTTTTCATGCTGTGGCAATCCACTTGAC
>JAMPIV010006030.1:0-136256 GCA_024509875.1 Oreohelix idahoensis
ATCCTTCGTGTGGTGCCCCAGCTCTGGTTCATGCTTAGAATCTCTGCCTCCACAGTTCTCCGCCAGGTGGCTTTTGGCCGTACTTGCTTTTGCTTTCCTTCTGGAGTTCATATCATGGCAGTTCTCTGGTGATGGTGTCAGGGTCCCTTCTGAGGATGTGGCCAACCCAATTCCAGCGTCTAACTGTTATGATGGTGCACATGTCTTCTTGGTAGGTACAAGTTGATGGCTCTGAGTTAGCAGCTCTTGGTTGGTGATGGTGTTCGGCCACTAAATTCAAAGAATATTCCTTAGGCAGGTTGTGTGGAAAGAGGGCAATTTGACATTTCGTTTTCTGTTACTCTCCAGCATTCTGCACCATATAGAAATTATGCAGCTCTCATATATTTTTAATCTAGTGATTGTACTATACTGGGAGGATTTCCAGATGTTGTTTAGGTTGGCAAAGGCTATTCTAAGTCAAGGAATTGGACTCATTTTATTTAATATTAGCCAGAGTACACTTCACAAAGCTTATATACCTATCGTGTTTTTAAACTTCCATATGGGAAACCACAGGTTAATGAAAGACAGCTAATTTAACTCTTTAAGGACGTGATATCTGGGAACCAATTTTCTCATGTACTTGTTTTTTTTTTTTTTGCGTACGCCCCGCTAATACTCGAGGCGAAATCTCAGGTTATTATTTTATGTCTAACCTGACATTGATTTTACGTGAGTATCCCTTTATTTCTTGTACAGAGACAGGTGTCCCTCGCCATTCAGGCAAATACTCGCCGATTTCGGAGGTACCCATTGCAGCTGGGTCGGCTCAGGAGCCGCCAGTCCCTGGTCGACGACACTCCTTCAAATGTCCTCGCCAGGTCTCGAGTTAATCCAGTCCAAATCCCGGTCGACGAAAAATCCTCAAATGTCGTCGCCCGGGTTTGATCCTGTATCACCCGGTCGCCAGAGCGGTGTTGTAACCACTACGCTAGCGCGGCTCCCAACCATGTACTTGTATATTTGAATTAGTCTAATTATTTCATTTAGACCAAATTTTATATTCTATAAATTTTTTTTTTAAGGTGCTTGCTACTTTTTTTTTGCAGCATGCCCCTTTCAACCATCTACCATATACATGGAGCTGTTAATTATATCAGGACGTGTTTCATTTATCGTAATATGTTTTTGTTTGTATTTAATGCTTTATACTATATTACTATTTTATTAATAGTCATTCAATTTTCTTTACAACTATATAAACCATTACCATGCCTTTAAAAAACGTGGAAAGAACCAACCATTAAACTTTAACACTATATGAAAACCTAAAAAGAGTAATAGACTTTAAGAGTTAAAGGCCTAAATTCTAATGGTGGACACATTTGAATGTCCCATAACCTTAATGTTGGTGTTGTTTAACTAGGGCTGCTGAGCTTCTTTCTCTTTTACAACTAATACCAAATTGAAGACTCCTTGGTATTATCTTCACTGTTGATCTAGGCTTTTCTTTTGGCTTTTCTGCCATTCCAAAATGCGTTGAGTTGAAGTCATTAGCTCCCAGCTCCCCTTGCCTATCACTGGGTCCATATTCAGATCCTCCTGAATGCAGTCAACCAGGTCATAGCCAAAGAATTTCGTCTGGTGCTCAAGTGACTTCTCCAAGCTTAGTGTGCAACGCTGGGTTCTCAATGAGTTTAACCACAGAGGGATCCCTGGAAGTGTCTGGATGATTTCAAGAGCCAATGAGGGTGTAATTAGCCTCACATGCAGAGGTTCACTTCTACATTTGCATATTGTAGCATTTTGCTTATCTGGTGGTCATATAAGGATGACTCTAGATATCCTCCATGCATGCAATCTTGATGTGAAACAGAAATCAAGAAGAGAATAGAAATGGCCAAAGCTACATTCAACAACATGAGACAGATATTTCATCTAAACAAATAACTCACAAATTAAAACTGAGTATAATCAAATGCTTTATATACTTTTCATTACGCGCTAGCGTAGTGGTTACAACACCGCTCTGGCGACCGGGTGATTCAGGATCAAACCCGGGCGACGGCATTTGAGGATTTTTCGTCGACCGGGAATTGGACTGGATTAACTCGAGACCTGGTGAGGACATTTGAAGGAATGTCGTCGACCAGGGATTGGCGGCTCCTGAGCCGACCCAGCTGCAATGGGTACCTCCGAAATCGGAGAGTATTTGCCTGAATGGCGAGGGACACCTGTCTCTGTACAAGAAAAAAGGGATACTCACGTAAAATCAATGTCAGGTTAGACATAGTATTAACCTGAGATTTCGCCTCGAGTATTAGCGGGCGTACGCAAAAAAAAAAAAAATTACTGTATGGTGTAGAAACATGGACAAACAGAAGAAAGAACTGAGGCTCTTGAGATGTTAATATTAGAATACTGGGGTGCATCTCATGGAAAGAGAAGAAAACAAATAGAGGTCCTCATACATGCCACATGCTATGGTTTACCCATAATCTGTACAAGGTGTTTGCGTTTTCAAATGTGTACACCCTGTACATAATTTCTGTACAGGTTTTCTAACCCATTTCCCTTATTACTGTGTCTCAGAGTTCTTTTATAAGGTCCTATTGAACACAGGATTTCCCAGTGTAAAATAAACTCAGACATTTATTGTTTGGGTTTTAAAATAAGTGAAGACCTGCTTTAAAAGGCAAAGTCCCCCATGCCTCATTTATAATGCAGCACACTGTAATTGAAAATATTTTTACACGAATTAACTCTTTTGATATGTTTTTTTTTCAGTCTTTGTACAGGGTTTTGGATTTTTTGTACAGGTTTTTTTATCTCCGAGGTGTGGCATGTATGGGTCCTAGAAAGCCTATGAATGCAAAGAAAATTAATGAAGGAGATCAAAGTTAGACAACTCAAATATCGTGGCCATTGATGAAGACTATAATGGAAGGAAGAGTTGAAGGCAAAAGATCAAGAAGTAGACAGCGCTATAAGTGGGAAGATAACATCAAAACATAGACAGCGCTATAAGTGGGAAGATAACATCAAGACATAGACAGCGCTATAAGTGGGAAGATAACATCAAGACATAGACAGTGTTATAAGTGGGAAGATAACATCAAGACATAGACAGTGCTATAAGTGGGAAGATAACATCAAGACACAGTGTTACGGTGTTTTATCGGCGTCGTCTGCTATATTTGGCAGCACATAAGCCTTGGTTAATCATTTGTATTGTATTTATCCATTTCATTAATTAATTATATTACATATATTGCTTCTTATCAAGATAACAAATTAATTTAATTAATTTTTATTAAATTGGATGATGACTTAGGGTGTGTCATCATAGTGCAGCATTGGTCCAATACATGAGTGAGGCACATTGTATATGATGCTTAGGGCATAAGGATTACAATTAAATATTGAAGTAAAATAACTTTATTGAATAAGTATTTGGTATTCACACCATGCATAGGTGTTGAATTGGAAAACTATATGTGATATAGTACAAAGTACACGTACATGGTACTACAGTGTTGTCTAGGCACACATAAATGATAACATAATATACTTATGGTAGGACAATTCCCATAATTATTAAATATTAATATTAGATGCATGATATGAACTCAGCATCGTAAATAAATAAATGTCATAACTATTTATGACATATTAATAGGTACATATAATATTATTATAAAATATTATATAGTTGTTGAACTTACAGTTCATATTAAGAGATTATTATAGGTGGTTGTATTGAGTGAATTATTGAATAATAATTATATTATTGACTAAATAAGTATTTTAGTTATTTGACATGACCACGTTTACGCTAGATTATTATAGGTGGCTTGGTGAGAGTTGTGGTTTACATGGTATAGAATTAGAAATATATGCATACAATGAGTTTTTACATAGATTGCAATTTGATGAACGGAATCGAAAATTAGAAGAAGAACGTCAGGATAAATTAAAAGAGTTTGCATTAGAGGAAAAGAACGTCTCGGAGGAATATAGGGATTCTCCAGACAAGTTACTTAATAAAGAACAATGTGTTGATGTGGGATTAAATAAGTTCTCAGTAAAACTTGGTGTAGAAGGTAACATGTTAAAACCTATTGTCAAGGGAGACTTTGCTTGTAATAATTTGATGAATAGTGATGAAGAAGTTGTACCTGCTTTAAAGGAGGAAGAGGAAGAGAGGAAAGCTACATTGAAACAGGAGAAAGAAAAACTTAGACAAGAAGAAGACATAAGGAAAGCTAGAGAGGAAATAGAAGAAATTGAGAAGGAAAACAGATTAAGAGAATTAGATGAAAATTTATTATTAGATAAATTTTTATGTCGTACAGCGTCGGATTTGACGGAGTTTGCTAACAATAAGTTACACTCTGTCCCACATATGAATATGGCTATGGACATAGCAGACTTACTAGATGGAGTGTTTCGTACTTTTGTGGAACGTTACGTACATGTCCAACATGGTTCTATATTGAATAACATTCATAATGCTATTCTTTGCGACGATGATTATGATAAATAAATGGACAACTCACGGAATGGGCTAGAAAGAGTGACAAATTTAGAAACCATTGATGAGAAAAGAGAGGAGGAGTTATTGGAGATTATTGCCAGTCAAGAACAGGCTATAAGGGACTTGCGAAAAGAGGCGAGTTTACTGAAGTTTAAGACTGATACTGATGATTCGAGATTGAGGACACTGGAAGTGGAGCTTGCAAATTCTAGGACCTTATCAGAATCAACTATGGGTATTTTTGAACATTTTCTCCAGGAGGGAGATAGATTGGGTTTACGTGGTGCAAGCTGTGAGGAGTATGCCATGGAACATTTTGTAATTCAAATGAGCCATGATCTTGAGGAGTTTGGTTGGAATGTGTGTAGATATGCCCCTTCACAGAAGAAAGCAGTGAAACTTTATAAAATATTATCCACTATTTTTTACGATGAATGTAAAATGACTACTCAGGAAGGTAGTAGGACTGAGTTGAATGAGTTGAAGGAAACCATAACGAGGCATAAGGATAGGGAGATTACCCTTACTAATGAGCTGATACATCAAAAAGGTGAATATGAGATGAAGCTGTCAGCAATGGATTTTGAAATTACAGGGTCGAATAATAGATTGTCGGAGTTGATAGTAGATATTACTAAATGTCGTAGTCAGAAGAAGGAATTAGAAGCCTCATTAGAATCCACTATGGAAAAAAATAAATCTTTGGAGTCTGAGGTTGAGAAACTCTCATTGAAGATTGCACAAGATAATGCCTCAGCTTACCAAAGAAAACTTCATGCACAGAGGGCGCACATTCAGTCGTTGTTATCTGAGGTTGATCGACTGAAATTACTTGATCAAACAAATGTAAATTTAAAGATAGAAAATCATACACAGGGTGTTAAGATTCAAGAGCTTAAAGCTGAAATTTCACTTTTGAAATCAACTGTAGATATGCAAGTGCATAACCGGAGTCGAGAATGTATAGACCAGGCCATCCAATGTGAATTGATTCTCACTGATGATGTACAGTTAGGATCTCTTTACTATGATACGGAACAATATAAACAGTTCTGTCTAAATAGGGGCATTAAGACAAATATTGAAATAGAAAAGAGGGAAAATGACATTGTATCATTTGATGACAATGATATAATGGATGTATGTCTTACAGATAATGATAAATTTTATGAATTTTGTCGTAGACAGGAAGAAAAGCTGGACGATGAGGTAACCTCATTGAAACAGATGCTGAACGACCAGATAAGTAAAGTGAAATCTTCCACGCTTGACTTGGCATTGTTGCGTGAAGATAATAAGACACTTTTGGTTAATTCCCATAGGGGTAACGAAACAAATAAGAAAGTATCTGATGAAGTGCAATCAGAAAATGATGAGAATACAGAATCTGGTATTGATGTTAATATATCTTCCTCGAGTGATGATTGTCTCATTAATGACAGGGTGACTGCATTAGAAGCGTCCCTCCTGAATGAGAAACATAGCTATGCTGAACTTAAAAAGGAAACGCAACAACAACTTTATGAACTTTCAACAGCATTGATCACACTTGATTCTTTAATGGATAAGGATAAGAATATTAACCCCAACTTGGATAAAATAAATAAGAAACAGAAGCAGGAGATTGCATTCCTGACTTCTGAGAGTAATAAATTAAGAAAGAGGGTTGATTGTTTACTAGATGTAATGGCAGGTAAAAATATATATATGAACAACAGAGGAGAGAAACGTACTTTGCAACATGATTTAAGTACGAGGACTGATACTAAACTATCAATACACCCATTGGTAGTTAGGAGGTCATTCTGGGGAAAATATACCTTCCCTCGACAGGATGCTACTGCCAATTCTGATAATAAAAGTTGGCGACAAGCTCAGATTACAACTGATCCTAAGAAAACTATTAACACTGTCAGTAGGGTAAAGGATTTTACTAAGAAAAGTAATGTATGTAGAAATAATGTTGGAATAAAGAGTAATGAGAAAATACCAAATAAAATTACTACCAGCATACTGAAACAAAAGAACGTATGTAGTTCTTCTCAATCTTCTACTACTACACGTTCTACAAATGTATCATTACAGGATAAGGGTCATTTTACTCAAGCTCAAGATAATCATACAGTCAATAGGAAGAATAATAATTACATGAGGGACATACATTGCAATATACCTCAAGCAACTAAGGTTGCACATCAACCGTTTTCCCATATCAGTGACAATGGTCCTACATATATTGGGAAATATGCGTATTCTCGCATGGTGTTAGTGCGTAATCTGCCACATGTAACTACATGGCAGACACTTAGAAATTTCTTTAGTTACACGGCAAACGTTAAGTTTGTTCGTCTTCTGCCATCATTTAATGGTCAGAATAGTGAGGCGTTGGTTACATTCTGTAACAATAGAGACGCTCGTTTTGTTGTCGATCGTGATAATGGTGTTTACTTTCATCACCATTCACTCAGGCTACAGATGGTACCTGATTCTGCGTCACGCAGATAACATGTTGTAGTAACACTGTTGTCACATTCTTTGATGACTTAGCATATGCAGTCATCGTATCTTTTCTTTACTAATCATCTATTCTCATCTATATAGATTGGTTGGTAATATTTCTGGTAGAAAACATTATTTGTGACATTTATATTTTGTACACATGTTTTCTGTCTTATTTGTTTTTACCATGCCTACAATATACAGTAACATGGTTATTGGTTTTAACTATGCTCAGCCCAATGCAGCATTAGTTTCGTATATCGTCTATTTGTCTATATCAAAGACATGCTATTGAAAGTGACATGGTATCATCAACGCTTTCAAAATTTATAGGGAACATTTTTATTAAATACCTCCTAAATTTGAGGTAAACAGATGATGCTACTAAATTATACATAAATGTATCTCCGTCAGATGCCGACAACTATCACCGTCAGCGACGTTTACATTTAAGGACTTGCAATCGTTTCATGAACTTCAAATTCAACTAACGTGACTGTTCTACTACTTCAAACGTGGAACGATATTTCAAATTTCGTTAACGATAATATTAAATATGTCACGAGTCTACGGGATGTCAAGTTCTCCTGGGACATACAACGCTTTATGATACCGAAATTCGTACCTCAAGTAACTTTGGTACAATCGATGATGTTGAATATCACGGTTTCAGCAAACAAGCGAAATTTATGTTTACAATCCGCAAGGAGTCTGGACATTCAACTTACGTTACATCTCTTCGTTTATGATGATATTTTCAAGTGAACAGACATTAGAATTCAAGATTTCAAAGAGATGCTGAACAATAAGTCCTTTGTAACACTTCATAGATACGTTCGTCAAACGAAGGTGATTATAACAAGAGACAGAATTCGATTTTTCATTACGAATGTTTGACTTTGGTTAGTGTCCATTCGTGATGCAGCTCATTTCGAAATAATCGGGAAGAATATCTGAATTCCGTCTGGACAAATACCGCTATACTTCAGCAATTGAAATAACTAATTGAACACTGTGAATACGGATAAACTTTTTTCCACTCAAATGGAACTTATCGTAGACTCAATGGAACTAATGGTAGATTCACCTATGGACATTACTACGTTTGGATCTTCTTATACAATATTAGTTAGTTCTACTTATTGATTTCATTAATAAATGAAGTTGAATTGTGAGAAAAAAAAAAATGAAATATAAAAGAAAGAAAATATATATGAACAGAAAAGAATCTCACACCACTGAATAATATACTTAGATTAATGATTATTCTTATATATATTTGGCAAATATGTTGATAGAATATATTACATATTATTGTTTAGTTAATTAAGTTAATTAGTTATTAGTTACTTAATACACATGATTAATTTTCATCACACATCAATAATTAAATTTATACTTTACTTTTTCTCTACTTTACTTGTCTTTACTTCTCATTTCCTTTACTATAACAATATCATTTAGTTTAGTTAGTTACAATTTAATGACACCTTACATACATACTATAATTAATTAGTTTCATTTTAATTGATTGGAATAATTTTCTTCACTTATTATTTAGTCACGACAAACTTTAAGTTAAATTATTTAGCGACAGTTGACACTCCTTTAGTTATTATAATGTCCATGGATAACATAACTATTAATATATTACATGATTAGTATGACTGATACATTATCGACATGACCACAACGATTTTCAGAACATCGTAGGCCATATTTCGGGTTTTGGTTAAATTTTTGGGATCTCTGAATAAGATAGTTCAAAAAAATCTATCTAATAGATTTTTTCTCCCCGGCGTGAAGGGAACTGTTACGGTGTTTTATCGGCGTCGTCTGCTATATTTGGCAGCACGCATGTTTGATGATAAGAGAATTAATGTAGAATCATTGTTATACTTCATGGTCTAATGAACGCAATCCGCACAGTCGGATTGTGACGCGTGAGCGTTGGTATGGTCACGCGTAGTGACCAATTTAGGGGACCCTTTTGTATTTGACCATCACGCCATGAAGTCGCATTGTTGAATTCTTCCAGAGATAGGCTACGTATTGCCGAATTATAATTATTGATGGACGCGCAGGGTTGGTCCATAGTTCCTTAATGGATAATGAAATATAAGGTTAGTAGATCAGTGGATGATCTATATATTAATATTCGTCAAATACACAGGCGTATCATTACCGTCTGACTGGATGACAGCAGAGCGTGTACATCGCCCTTGATGTTCTGACATGAACTTATTTGACTGGAAGAGTGACGGTATTATGGATTCCCATTGATTAATGCAGATGTACATTTCTTATATTGATGAATCACCATATGATGTTCTTCACATGTCTTGTCAAATAAATGTATATATTGGACTCAGTATGAAGGACTTACCGCATTCGTCATTTGACTTGAAGGTTGGTCTGCATGCCATGTTTTATTGATTGTATTCGCATTATACTAACTACTCTCCTATGAGGAAGAGTTCTCCATGTATTTATGAGGAATGATATTCGCACTGAACAAACAATGAAGTGTCGACGACTACGATACAGACAGACAATATCCCAATTAAAATACTTAATAATTGTCTGAGTACGAACCCACGTACGGACACATATAATCAAGTGATCTGTGATCAAACTGATAGTCCGCATAAACGCAACTGCGATATCAACTAACGCTTAGCTGTATCACACAGACAGCGCTATAAGTGGGAAGATAACATCAAGACATAGACAGCGCTATAAGTGGGAAGATAACATCAAGACATAGACATCGTTATAAGTGGGAAGATAACATCAAGACATAGACAGCGCTATAAGTGGGAAGATAACATCAAGACATAGACAGCGCTATAAGTGGGAAGATAACATCAAGACATAGACAGTGTTATAAGTGGGAAGATAACATCAAGACATAGACAGTGCTATAAGTGGGAAGATAACATCAAGACATAGACAGCGCTATAAGTGGGAAGATAACATCAAGACATAGACAGCGCTATAAGTGGGAAGATAACATCAAGACGTGGACAGGAAGGCGTGAGTGTACTATCAAGACGAGAGACAGAAAGTATGGAAACATTACAGATGACCTTAGATGTTGGAAATGGCAACTGATGATGAATTTTTATGTGAGCCTGGTATTTATGGGATCCTGTTAAATGGATTGGAGTCAATAAAGACATTCATATGCAAGAGCAACAAAGCCACTTGAGAGGATCTGTGAAGGGGAAATGCTACAGAAAACAAACCCTTCTAAGGTCAAGGTAGTCTCTTAGCAGATACTGCTGTAGGGGAATGAAGTGTTAGAGACTTCATTATACTAGGTCCAACATTGAGAGGTGGGGGGGAACCAGTTGCCTTCCTTGCTGCCTTTTCCTTCCCTAATCAAGTGCAAAGTCAGGTACTCATTTACAGCTTGGTAAACTGAAGCATGTCGATACAGCGAACTGAACGTGGCACCTTTGCCGCGAGAGACCAGCACTCTAACCATTCTGTCAATTGGACGCTCCCTTCAAAGGTAGGAACAAAAAAAAATACAACAACAGAAGTAGAGGAATGAGGGAGAGAAAACTGGTAGTTCCTATAGTAGTAGTACTAGTAGTAGTAGTACTAGTAGAAGTAGTAGTAGTGGTAGTAGTAGTAGTAGTAGTAGTACCTTTTTTGCAATCACAGATGTAGAGGTTGATTTTATCTATGCAGCTTCCACCATTCAAGCACGGAGCACTCTTGCATTCATCAATGTTGATGTCACATATTGTGCCCTCAAAACCTGGATCAACAGAGTGTACATTAATTTCTCTTCTGCTAAACTGAAACAACTGATATTAAACTCTACAGTAATTTAGTTTCTTGATGTACCCCTATGACCGTACACTCAGAACAAGAATGAACGCACAACATTGAAACATTATTATATGGCAGTTTATCATTCTATTGCCTAAATCATGCATAAACAGTGGATGCTTTTCCTATTAACGAATCCATCACTGACTTTAAATATTTTTAATACCACAGGTCAGAGATCACATTCTTTTGTACATCTCATTTTTCTACAACTTTCTTCATGTCTCTCCTGGTGTATTCTGTATCCTTCAATTATTTTCTGCTGTTATCTGCTTCATAAATCTTCATTGCTATATAGAACCAATCCTGACATATGGAAGTGAATCATGGACAATTAGTAAACAAGTAGGAAAAGCACTAGAGGACACAGAGATGTGGTTTTACAGAAGAATGTTAAAAATACTGAGGACCGCTAAAAATGAGTAATGAAGATGTCTTGACAGAGGCCAAAGCTCAAAGGAAGCTTATTCCTCAGGTCAGAAGGAAGCTTATTCCTCAGGTCAGAAGGAAGCTTATTCCTCAGGTCAGAAGGAAGCAATCCACTTTGAAGAAGGACAATGGAGTGTATTGTGACAATAGGAAAGATAGAAGGAAAAAGATATAGAGGATGATAATGAGAGGAGATTCTGGACAGTTTGACATCGTGGCATGGAAAGAAGTCAACAACAGAATTGATCAATTGTAGACAGGAAGTTGTGGAGAAACATGATCAACTACACCACCAGGTATGGTACTTGAAGAAGAAGATCTGCTCCATACTTTTTTTGGTTTTTTTAATGTTTCTCTGCGGGTTCCATGTCAGTCAAACCCTGGAGAGTTTTGTTGTAATGCAATTTCTTTTGTTCCATTACATTTCCTATCCTGTTTTCTTATCTACTGTCCAGCAGGTTTGTTTTGTGCTGGTTCACTCTCTCCTGCCACATAATTGTTAGGAACTTTCTTAAGCATATGCTTATGAATGTCTGTATTCTGTTTTGTGCTGTCTTTGTTACTCTCAAATTCTGGCACTCATCGTCATCAACAGCTGCCATCTTCACATCAAAGGTCGGCTGCAATGGATCTCCAGCATCTTCTGTCTCTTAGTCTTGATGGTGCTCTCTGATAAACTCTTTCCTGTCTATCTCTTGATGTTATCTTCCCACTTATAATGCTAACTTCCTCTTGCATATTTTCTTTCAACTCTGTGTTCTATTACAGTCTTCAGCAAGTTGTTATGCCTTTTTACATGGTTAAAATATTTTATCTTTCTAATTTTGATCCCTTTCATTAATTCATTTTTTCATTTCTAGGTTTTCTAGAACCTCCTTATTTGTTTTCTTCTCTTTCAACGACATGTGTCCACATATCAAAGGCCTCAATTCTTTCTTCTAATTGCTTGTTCATTGTCCATGTTTCTAAACCATAGAGTAATGAAGAATATATAACATTTGGTGATTCTCAGTTCAAATTTGTGTGTTAGTTGTTAAGATGTTAGTATCTGTGTCATGTTGTTGAATGTAGCTTTGGCACTCGCACATAAACAAATGACACAGTTTCTCGGAAGCTTATAAAAGATACAGTTCAAGATTAGTCTGACAACCACAGAGTTTCATACTGGTCAGAGACTGCTGCAGGCAATCTGGCTTTATTTTTCAGGATCTAAGATGCTAATTGTGTTTCTTCCCTCTTTTCCAGTGTTGGTTCTCAAACAGGTCAAGCTGCGCACTTCTTCAACCAATGATATTTGCAGAATCTTCATTATCATCATAATCCATACCTTTCAGTGCCCCCCCCCCCCCCCCCCCCCCACTCTGGAGTGCAGGTACTCAACAAAAACATGTTCAAGCTCTCCTTCTTGTGTCATTACATGAGGATCCCAGAAAAGAGACTGTCTTGTAATACTACCAATGTCCAGAGTGTCTGCCTGGTCCTTTCCCTTAAATCTACATTAGTGATTCTGTCATTCTTGATCGCAGCAAGTGGCAATGCTCCCTACAGCGCCACCTTAGATTGGGTGAAACGAAGCTCTCGCAACAACAAGCAGAAAAGAAAAGAACACACCCAAATGAACGCCAGGCAAAAAAAAAAAAGGACACAGCTGAGGACTATCACCTCAGGGGCACATTCCCATAGTCAGTTATGACTGAAGGACTATCACCTCAGGGGCACATTCCCATAGTCAGTTATGACTGAAGGACTATCACCTCAGGGGCACATTCCCATAGTCAGTTATGACTGAAGGACTATCACCTCAGGGGCACATTCCCATAGTCAGTTATGACTGAAGGACTATCACCTCAGGAGAACATGGCTATAGACAGTTATGACTGAAGGACTATCACCTCAGGGGCACATTCCCATAGTCAGTTATGACTGAAGGACTATCACCTCAGGGGCACATTCCCATAGTCAGTTATGACTGAAGGACTATCACCTCAGGGGCACATTCCCATAGTCAGTTATGACTGAAGGACTAGGGGCACACCTCACTGGGGCACATCAGGGGCACATCCCCATAGTCAGTTATGACTGAAGGACTATCACCTCAGGGGCACATTCCCATAGTCAGTTATGACTGAAGGACTATCACCTCAGGGGCACATTCCCATAGTCAGTTATGACTGAAGGACTATCACCTTAGGGGCACATTCCCATAGTCAGTTATGACTGAAGGACTATCACCTCAGGGGCACATTCCCATAGTCAGTTATGACTAAAGGGGACTAATACTACTGACTCTGTTACATTATTTTAATTATTCTTTCTGTACAAGCACTCATTAATTAAAATCTCTATCTTCCTGGTTATCATGTTTGTAGTTCTCCATGCTTCACAGCCATACAATAAGACAGCCTCAACATCTGAGCTGAAGATTCTTATTTTTAGTATTGGACTTTGATTTCCATATATTTCCCAATGCCATTAAAGCTTTTCTTGCCTTTTGTGTTCTTAATATATCATTATCTGTTCCAAGAACTTTGTTTATATTGCTATCCAGTGTGGAGTCTGAAGATTACCACTTGTTCTCTTCTGTTGAGCTGGTAGTAAGCATCATTCTGTGTGTGCCCTGGATGTTCTACATTCCATTTGTTTCTGTATCTGATTCGGATAAAACTCTTTGCCTACTTGAAAGTTACTTGTATGCTTGCATCAGTGCATCAGGCTGAGGTAGATGTGAACCTTCTTTTGCCATTCTGTCAGCCTCTTCATTGCCGGTAATGTTACAATGAGATGGAATCCATTGGATCACAACACTGGCCACAACAGATCGAGATACCATCTATTCAACAAGCTAAAGATAGGAACTACCGATCAGTGTAACTGTGGCACTGATAAAATGACTGCTGAACATCTGCTTCAAAGTTGCCCCTTATATGCGGAACAGAGAAAGCACATATGACCGACACCAGCTCCTTTTGTGGAAAAGCTTGACGGGGATTCAAATAGACTCAAACTGACTACTGCTTTCTTTTGAAAACATTCAAGTGGACGTCTGAGAGTGTACTAAGAAGAAGAAGATATTACTATCCAGATATAATGTATCATGCACTGTCTTGTTGCCATATATCTCCTAGTGCAATTTGCCTATCATTAGTCATATTGTTTCTCATTATCTTTACAATCATTTATAATGTTAACGTAGTCCCATCCCAGATACTGCCATAGGAAAATGAAGTGTTAGAGACTTCATCTTGCTTGGTCCAGCTCTTTTGTGAGGTGGGATGAGCAGTTCAGTTTCTCTTTGTCTTTTGCGTTCCTTAACTCAAGAGCAGATTCAGGTACCCATTTACAGCTGGGCACTCTGAAGCGTGATACTACCAGGTTTTGAACCCAGAACCTGGTAGCTTTGCCGTTAGAGGCCAACACTCTACCCATTCTGCCAATCGGAATTATAACATAAAAGGTAAAGGTAGTCCAACAGCAAATACTGCTGTAGGGGAGTGATGTGTTAGAGACTTTACCAAAGCATGTCCAGGTTTTTTATAAAGTAGGGTGACCAGTTTCCTTCATCGCAGCCTTTTGCCTTCCCTAATTCAAGAGTAGAGTCAGGTACCCATTTACAACTGTGTAAACTAGAGCATGTCGCAACAAGATTTTGATCCTGGAACCTGGTAACTTCAACATGAGAACAAAATGAAGTACAACATCACTGCGTTAAATGATAAGCAGCTAGGCTCAAGGCACAGAGACTCTCCTACTGACCTGCAGGACAGGAGCAATTGAAGTCATTCAGCTGGTCCTGACAGACCCCACCATTGAGGCATGGATTTCCTTTGGGAGTGTTGCATTCATCAATTTCATTTTGACAGTTGACACCCGTGTAGCCTGTGGAGGCAGAACAAAATAAACCATGTCTGCAAGAACAATTCAGATCTGTCATCATCATCATCAACCTTCAGCTTCTCAAGAAGCATAGACATTCAACAAACTTACGCCATGTTTTCCTGTCCCGTACCATCAGTTCTAGGTCTTTCCATGCCTACTTTGGGGGTTGGAGTAGCTTAACAAAACCATGTCTTCTTTGGGGAATTGGAGTAGCTAAACAAAACCATGTCTTCTTTGGGGAATTGGAGTAGCTAAACAAAACCATGTCTTCTTTGGGGAATTGGAGTAGCTAAACAAAACCATGTCTTCTTTGGGGAATTGGAGTAGCTAAACAAAACCATGTCTTCTTTGGGGAATTGGAGTAGCTTAACAAAACCATGTCTTCTTTGGGGAATCAGAGTAGCTTAACAAAACCATGTCTTCTTTGGGGAATCGGAGTAGCTTAACAAAACCATGTCTTCTTTGGGGAATCGGAGTAGCTTAACAAAACCATGTCTTCTTTGGGGAATCGGAGTAGCTTAACAAAACCATGTCTTCTTTGGGGAATCGGAGTAGCTTAACAAAACCATGTCTTCTTTGGGGAATCGGAGTAGCTTAACAAAACCATGTCTTCTTTGGGGAATCGGAGTAGCTTAACAAAACCATGTCTTCTTTGGGGAATCAGAGTAGCTTAACAAAACCATGTCTTCTTTGGGGAATCAGAGTAGCTTAACAAAACCATGTCTTCTTTGGGGAATCAGAGTAGCTTAACAAAACCATGTCTTCTTTGGGGAATCAGAGTAGCTTAACAAAACCATGTCTTCTTTGGGGAATTGGAGTAGCTTAACAAAACCATGTCTTCTTTGTGGAATCGGAGTAGCTTAACAAAACCATGTCTTCTTTGGGGAATCAGAGTAGCTAAACAAAACCATGTCTTCTTTGGGGAATCAGAGTAGCTTAACAAAACCATGTCTTCTTTGGGGAATCAGAGTAGCTTAACAAAACCATGTCTCCTTTGGGGAATCGGAGTAGCTTAACAAAACCATGTCTTCTTTGGGGGTCGGAGTAGCTTAACAAAACCATGTCTTCTTTGGAGATCAGAGTAGCTTAACAAAACCATGTCTTCTTTGGGGGTCAGCATAACAAAACCATGTCTTCTTTGGGGGTCGGAGTAGCTTAACAAAACCATGTCTTCTTTGGGGAAATCGGAGTAGCTTAACAAAACCATGACTTCTTTGGGGAATTGGAGTAGCTTAACAAAACCATGTCTTCTTTGGGGAATTGGAGTAGCTTAACAAAACCATGACTTCTTTGGGGAATTGGAGTAGCTTAACAAAACCATGTCTTCTTTGGGGAATCAGAGTAGCTTAACAAAACCATGTCTTCTTTGGGGAATCAGAGTAACTTAACAAAACCATGTCTTCTTTATACCTTTCATGTCTGTCTCTAGTTCTCTTCTCCGTGTGTTATTTAGCCATCCCTCTGCCTTTCTTACCCTGGGGATTCCAGACCAACAGCTGCCTTGCACTATTATCAACAGCTTTCCTCACCGTTTAAGCCACAAACAAGATCTGTTATACACAGCTTGTGGAAGAAGTTGACAGTTGGTATACACTGCTAAGTAACTAAACCCTAAGACTATTAGACTACTTTGTTCAAACCCTAGAATACCTTTGGTACAAGTGTACAACAACTGAAACATTACTGAGATACTAAACATCATCATCAATATTTTCTTTTTCGCTCCTTACAGAGCACGGACCCATCATTGGAGCTGGTCACCTTACAGGAAACATGCATCAAGTATTGACATGATCTTCCAGTGGTGCTTTATATAGCAAGTCGTTTTTACATGATAAGGTTGCCAGACTCATGAACAATCTCATACATTTCTGAGGGTGCCAGACTCATGAAC
The DNA here is from genome assembly GCA_024509875.1 of Oreohelix idahoensis. NCBI lineage: Eukaryota > Metazoa > Mollusca > Gastropoda > Stylommatophora > Oreohelicidae > Oreohelix > Oreohelix idahoensis. The sequence continues at coordinate 17,061 of JAMPIV010006030.1, forward strand.
AATCTCATACATTTCTGAGGGTGCCAGACTCATGAACAATCTCATACATTTCTGAGGGTGCCAGACTCATGAACAATCTCATACATTTCTGAGGGTGCCAGACTTATGAACAATCTCATACATTTCTGAAGGTGCCAGACTCATGAACAATCTCATACATTTCTGAGGGTGCCAGACTCATGAACAATCTCATACATTTCTGAGGGTGCCAGACTCATGAACAATCTCATACATTTCTGAGGGCATACATTTCTGAGGGTGCCAGACTCATGAACAATCTCATACATTTATGAGGGTGCCAGACTCATGAACAATCTCATACATTTCTGAGAGTGCCAGACTCATGAACAATCTCATACATTTCTGAGGGTGCCAGACTCATGAACAATCTCATACATTTCTGAGGGTGCCAGACTCATGAACAATCTCATACATTTCTGAGGGTGCCAGACTCATGAACAATCTCATACATTTCTGAGGGTGCCATACTCATGAACAATCTCATACATTTCTGAGAGTGCCAGACTCATGAACAATCTCATACATTTCTGAGGGTGCCAGACTCATGAACAATCTCATACATTTCTGAGAGTGCCAGACTCATGAACAATCTCATACATTTCTGAGGGTGCCAGACTCATGAACAATCTCATACATTTCTGAGGGTGCCAGACTCATGAACAATCTCATACATTTCTGAGGGTGCCAGACTCATGAACAATCTCATACATTTCTGAGGGTGCCAGACTCATGAACAATCTCATACATTTCTGAGGGTGCCAGACTCATGAACAATCTCATACATTTCTGAGGGTGCCAGACTCATGAACAATCTCATACATTTCTGAGGGTGCCAGACTCATGAACAATCTCATACATTTCTGAGGGTGCCAGTAGATCTATTCTTTCTTCGTCTCTACAGAGACCCCTGGCAACTATACCAGGCACAAATGGATCAGCTTGTTCAATTAAAGTTAACGGATGGGGAACAAATACATGTACGTTTGTGTGTGTGTGTGTGTGTGTGTGTGTGTGTGTGTGTGTGTGTGTGTGTGTGTGTGTGTGTGTGTGTGTGTGTGTGTGTGTGTGTGTGTGTGTGCATACGGCCTTTCCCGCCTCCTCCAAATGTCCAATTGTTATTTTGAGAGGCTGCTATTTGGCTTGTAGCACTTTTGACCCAGTCTCCTTGACTTCTTGTGACCGGATGTCCCTCTGGCCGAGTGCCGTTGTGGTAAGGTGTCGAAATGTCAGGTATCATCTAATCTAACTGACCAGCACGCATGAAATCGTGACTACAGGCAGGAAGGCCCCCAGCTAATTCCACTGCGTTCTGACAGCCGGAGATAAACAACCCAATTTGCTCTTATTAATGTAATAACTAAGAATTGGCAGTGGTGCACCACTTCACATACCTGGGGTCTACAATCAACGACAAACTCTATCTGGACACAGAAATTGACAGCCGCATTGGCAAAGCTGCAGGCACCTCTGCCCGCCTCACAACGTGTGCTTATGCTAAGCAATAAAGAAGGCTCACTACCTTCCATCTACGGTGCCTACGCCCCATCCTCGGTATTTCGTGTAAGGACAAAATGACATATGTCGAGGTGTTGTCACGTGCTGGTCTTCAAAGCATGTATACACTGCTTAGACAGCGCAGTCTACGCTGGCTTCGCTATGTCCTCCGCATGGAAGATGGTCGCATCCCGAAAGATATCTTCTACGGACAACTGACAGATGGCAAAAGAACAGTTGGGCGACCCCAGCTGAGATTCAAAGATGTGTGCAAGAGAGACATGAGGTCACTGGGCATAAATCCAGCAACCTGGGAGGAGGAAACTGCCGATCGCATCAAGTGGCGATGCTCTCTACAGCGCTATCTCAGAGTTGGCGAAAAGAAGCTGTAACTGCAAGCAGAAGAGAGGAGAAAACGTCGAAAGAAACACCAGGAAAAATAAGCAGCCGAGGGCTATCACCTCAGGGGCGCATTCCAATAGTCGGTTATGACTGAAGGGACTATTACTATTATTATTATAATGTAATATCGTTTTCCTAGCACTGGCTCATTTGATTTTACTTCAATTAATAAACATTCTTGTTTGCCTTTAATGCCTTCTTCAGTTCACACGCATGTTCCTCTTCCTCGTTCGTCCTGAAAAGGATGTTGGTTGCGTTGTGTCTGTTTACAGCGGAGCTGCGATATCTGCGCCTTTCGGCCGGAACATCCGACTTCAGCACGGCATTTTTTGGGACCGGGTTTGCATTCCCTCTTCGATCTCTACTCTCTCAGCCAGACTGCAATGATGCAGCCTGTTTCCAGGACCACCACGTGGAGGTGGAGTAGGGTCTTGGTCAGCTCTGGTTCGCTGACCCTGACGCAAGCAGTCAAGCTATGAGTCGCTGACTGCATTCTCTATTGCTGCGTCTTTGGGTCCCCACACGCATGTTGAATTAATTTATTATTTACAGTTGAAAAAGCAAAAATAGATCTTGGCATTGGGATTAAATAGGCACTCGTTGGACAGAAAGGAAAATCGTGAAAAGACAAAAAGCAAATAAATCGTGAAAGGTGCGTCGTTTCACGATTTACTTTCACAGCAACGCGATGTCACCGTTTGGATGGTCCTTGATTCGATTCAAGGTAAGCATATCACTTATATTTCTTTTCTGTTGTCTGATGTCATTCTTTCTGTCCAACGAGTGCTTGTTTATCTTTGTTTATTTATTTATTTACTAGTCACAGGGCTCAGGTTTCCTCCATTATTTTGTTAGGTACTCTTGCAGTATGGTGAGTCCCCACCCCCTCCCTCAACCCAAATATGTATGTCCACTTTAAGCACTAGTCGTAGTTACCTCCCATACGGGTATTGTTGGAGCGAACGTGAGTTTCCTTCTCTTGTATTTATTTGCAATCAAGTCAGAATAGTAGTTACTGCGAAGTGAATATTAAAGGTAGTCTGATGGCACATACTGCCGTAAAGAGAGAGAGAGAGAGAGACAGACAGACAGAGACAGAGAGTGACAGAGGAAGGGTAGAAGCTCCAGAGACTTCCCTTATACTAGGCCTCAGAGCAAAGCCAGAACAGAAGTATATTTTTTAGAGTGGTCATCTCAGGAATGGTATTGAGTACCAATTCTTCACTTCGATTCTCATGTGGCCATTTTGTAAATCGAACTGAACGTATAGTATCTCTCGCAGTGCAGATTTTCTATTATTCATGTTATCTTCTTCTTCTTTCAATTTATGTGTGCTCCTGTGCAGCCATCAACGCAGCAGGGCCCTTGCAGAAATCTTGCATCAAAGCATTCTCTTGCAATGGTGGTTTCCGTTGCAAATTTTTATGCATGATGAGGTTGTCAGCCTGGTGAGCAAGCTCATAAAAGTTGCCTCTTACGACATTCCTGGCGTAGATGTGGTGCCATTCTTTCTATGTCTCTCTCAGAGACGCCCGTCAACTACACTGGGTTTGTTCATGTTAAACTCTGACAATACAGTACAGGATCCGAGATTAGTAAATTAGGTCATACTCTGACAATACAGTACAGCATCCGAGATTAGTAAATTAGGTCATACTCTGACAATACAGTACAGGATCCGAGATTAGTAAATTAGGTCATACTCTGACACTACAGTACAGCATCCGAGATTAGTAAATTAGGTCATACTCTGACACTACAGTACAGGACCCGAGATTAGTAAATTAGGGCATACTCTGTCAATACAGTACAGGATCCGAGATTAGTAAATTAGGTCATACTCTGACACTACAGTACATGACCCGAGATTAGTAAATTAGGACATACTCTGTCAATACAGTACAGGATCCGAGATTAGTAAATTAGGGAACACTGACAACACAGTACAGGATCCGAGATTAGTAAATTAGGGCATACTATGACAATACAGTACATGACCCTAGATTAGTAAATTAGGGGTTACTCTGACAATACAGTACAGGACCCGAGATTAGTAAATTAGGGCATACTCTGACAATACAGTACAAGATACGAGATTAGTAAATTTGGGCATTGAAACTTTCCAATGCTTTAGTACTTGTAACTATGAGACTAACAAATTAACCTAACAACACATAATGATTTTGTTAATTTGTTTTTGAAAAGTGTGAAAGGTTAAAAAAACAGTTAAATTAACAATGAAACAGTTGCAAAATACGGTTAAAATAATAACTGTAAGCTTTCTTTCTGATTCTGACCACAAATGTTCATCTTCTGATAAGAAGAATTTCTGATAAGTACATCTATTTTAGATGGTTCCAGCTATTTCTATTTAACACAACATGACATATCATTCAGTCCGATTTTCTAACAGACTGTTAACTTTTTTCTTTTACAGTCGCCATTTTCAATCAGTAACAATATCTTTAAAAAAATGTATTATACTCAAAACTGCTAACACTAACATTTAAATTACGTTTGTATATGCTGTTGTAGAGTGCTTCTAATATGTGTCCATCAAAGTTGTTAAAGTTTAAAATTGCACTATAGGGACACTATATGTCCCAGTCTTGACGTATGGATGCGAGTCATGGGCAATGACTACAACCCATAAAAGCCAGATCCAAACCTCAGAAATGAGGTATCTGAGAAAGGTGGTTGAAGTAACAAGAAGAGACATAGTCCGCAACCAGACTAAGATGGTTTGGCCTTGTTTGAAGAATGGGAGAAGATCGGATGCCACGTCAGGTATGGGAGGCTAAGAGCCAGGGATCCAGACCGCCAGGACGACCCAGAGTCCGCTGGGAGGACAACATTAGACAATCTCTGAAGGACCGAGGACTAGAATGGAACCAGGCAGGAGGAAGACAGCCGATAGGATAGTATGGTGCTCTTTCTTCCAAACCTCTACACCTCACTGCAGAAGAGGAACGACTAAGTAAGTAAGTATACATATATTATATATTTCATTGCTTATTTGAAGTAACTAACAAACAGACGCACTCAGTATTACATGCGAGTTAAATTGTCTACAACTCAATGATGTTCACTACTGTATGGGCTACTATTTACCAGCATTAAAGAGACATCAGCTGTATAAATAATAAACCAGAGGCTATTGTAAAATGTTTATAAGTATAAACATGAAGGTTGAAACTTTGAAATAAACTTACATAAAACAGCAATAAAGCAAAGATACTCCAGTCCATGTTTCAATTTCTCGGAGCTATATTCTTTCATTATCGCGATGAACCATCAGTATCCATTGGGAACTATATTTCCTATCGCAAATATCTCCTAACGCAAAGCACACTGGAAACTGGATATAACTAAACAGTAAATATTAAGATGGAAGAATATAGAAAAACACGAACATATCACAAAAGTGTATAAGTTCTACCAATATGGACCTAAAAAGGCAAAATGGGAAGTTTGGCCTCCGTAATATAAATAGAACATCATCATATTCGCCAGTTGTTGAGCCTCTTACTGAGGTTCTTGACATATTCCACGTTCAGTGTCAAAGCAAGCACAATGCCTTCAGAGGTGTTTCACAGAAATGTGAATAAAACGTTTAGCAAGTGCAAAGCAGCTGTGCTTTGCGTTTTAAACACGAGCGAACAGAGTGCTCTTGAACGCAACAAGTTCTGGTAGTGACAAGGATGGTGAAGTGGTGGGAGATACTATCATGACTGCTGACAATCCTTACTTCCTGAATGATGAGCAAACCACACATTCACTCACACAATGGCGCATATATGACGCAGGGTGTGGTTGGGGGGGGGGGGGGGGGGAGAATGAGTAGGACAGTTATAGCAATAGATTTGTCCGGGCTTAAATATATATATATATATATATATATATATATATATATATATATATATATATATATATATATATATATATATATATATATATATATATATATATATATATATATAACAACATTTGTTTTCATACTGCTACTATTTACTGCTAACTACTACTTACTACTAACTAGTACTTGCTACTAACTGCAAGTCTAAATAACTTATTACGAATAACTATTACTACTTCATCTTCATCCCCTTTAGCTCCCTTAGAAGCACATGCCCTCAACAAACTTATGCCAAGTCTTTATGTCCCGTGCCATCAGCTCAAGGTCTTTCTATGTCTACTTCATTCCCTTCATGTTTGTCTCCAGTTGTCTTCTCCATGTGTTCTTTCGTTGTCCTTGACCTTTCTTACCACGGAGATCCTAGAACAAGTACTGTCTGATAGTGTGTGTCCTATCCATTTCCAGCATCTTCTTCTCATCTCTTGTTCCGCTGACGGTGGTGTCGTTGGAAAGGTCCTGGGTAAACCTATCACTTCTGTTGTTTTTCTGTTGTCTAGTCTTCTACTTCTTTATTTCCCACGAGTGCCCGAAACATACCTTTATGTGTGTATTATTTGTTTACTGTTTTACAGGCCTCGGGTTTTCCCTCCTAATTTGTTTAAACGTTTATACAATACCAAACCTACTCTCCGTCCGTTACTATTTTCACTCATCTATCATATTCTAGACACAGTATTCCGGTCTTTGTCCTGTGTAATCTGGCCTATACTGTTAACTGCTTATATACTTAGTCTGGGTCATCCTTAAGTACATATCCAGGTTACGTAGGGGGAATGGTGCTAGATCTCTGTCCATGAAGCCCTATTTTTTGTGGTGCCCAGTTGGCAGAGAGGATAATACCGATTCGCTCCCGTAGCTAGGCGGTGGTGTAGTTCGGAGGATCCTGGGTTCGATTCCAGGTAAGCCTATCACTTCTGTTGTTTTTCTGTCGTCTACTCTTCTACTTCTTTATTTCTCATGAGTGCCTGAAACATACCTTTGTGTATTATTTATTTACTGTTTACAAGCCCCAGGTTTCCCCTCCTTATTTGTTTACACTGCTAAGACAGCGTAGACAACGCTGACTCAGCCATGTCTGCCGCATGGGAGATGACCGCATTCCCAAAGAAAATGTGTACGGAAGACTGGCAGGTGGCAATAGAACAGCGGGGCGACCGCAGCTGAGGTTCAAAGATGTGTGCAATAGAGATATGAAGGCACTGAACATAAATCTAGCAGCCTGGGAGGATCAAGCTCCCTAAAGCGCCACCTCAGATCGGGCGAAAAGAAGCTCTCACAACAAGCCCAAGAGGAAAAAAACACACCGAAGGGAACAACAGAAAAAAAAAAAACATATGAGGGCTATCGCCTCAGGGGCGCATCCCCATAGTCATTTATGACTCACGAGAGTGCTACTACTACAGCCTACCAATTGGTTTGGTTTGGTTTTATGGACTGTTTTAACACGGGTAAGACACACTGGCATTCCACGTAAACTAATGTCTTTACGATCCAATACCATAATTCCCGCCGTAAGTACTTACGGTCGGTCGGTCAGTCACATTTTGCACACCGTCATTTGCGCACGTTTTTCTATTTTCGAGAGAGTACATTAACTTTCAACCACAGCTAACGGGGTGCAACTGCGGTTGAAAGACAATAATTGGGTTATTTCCCCTTATATGTACTCTCCCGGAAATAGAAAAAGTGCGCAAATGAAGGTGTGCATGAACAGTTTGATTATGGAAAGAAGCCAACAACACAACAGTACATGAACTGGAGTTTCGTCAAACTTCAAACGTTGTTCTCAGAGGCAGTAAGTCGACCATGGCTTCTCAGAGGCAGTAAGTCAATCAGGGCAAGATTTTAAAAGATGCACGAACAATTACGAGACATGTTGTCATAAAAGAAATGTTAGTTATTTAGTCAATTTACGGTCGATTAGATCATTATCACTGCTCCACATGTCATTTAGGTAAGGTTACTCCATGTCTTCATATTTAATACATCCATATAATTTTCACTACAAATATCTAATGACGGTCGCCTGCAATGAAATGACCACATTAGTGATAGTGCCGTCTGTAATACATGCAACAGAAACAACTTACTATAATTAATAACATGTCAATGTTGACGGGTTATTGCTAGTAAATTATGAATTGCACAACAGACATTCTGCCATAACCTTATGGTTAATGTCCCGAACAGTTCTTTTGAAATTGTAACTGCAACTACAAATATACGTAATTATGGCAGTGGGAAATCATTATCTTTGGTATTTGCCCAGGAAATTATGATTTTGACGGTAATATCGCACAACAGCATTGAAATCCCACGAAAGTTTACAAGTGAACTCCGGCGTGGACCCCTGAGAAAGCAAGGGTTAGATTTGAGATTGGGTATATAAGCCCGTCTCAGACACAGTTTCTTACTTCCCTAAATCACTTCAATTCTCAGCTCTGTCAGACCTTGATGTGATTTCGGGAAGTAAGGAACTTTATGATTTACTATAAAGTTTCTTACTTCCCGAAATCACTTCAAGGTCTGACAGAGATGAGAAGGTATCCAGAGGGATGACTCTTATAGTTAGAAGTCTTAACCCACAACACAACAAGATAACTGAGAAGAAGCATCAACTGACCCCTATTATGAGCGATTTGTAGATCAAAGCTTCTAACAGCCGCAGACTTCGAAGTACCATTGTGTCTTGAGGGTTTGTCTATAAGCTTACAAAATATTTTTTCTTTGATATCTTTTATTTCTGCACATTTCGTCGATGTTTTGTAAGGGAAACAATTTTGCTAACTTTGGCATAACTCTACGCCAAAGGGCAGTAATCATGACTGGCTGTGGAAAATATCTTTAACTAATGTCACATTTTTAAAATGTATTGTATGTTTGTATGACGTATCCTCTTTTGACTGACTTAACCACAACCACAAGACAGTGTTGTCAAAATGAAGAGTCTAATCAACAGTGACCAGTGTGCATCACAAAGGCGCAGTTAACTACCTGACTTGTTCTGTACAATCTCTGCCACTAGTTCAACGGTTCTCTTCTCCATTTCTGGGAACTATACTTTATCATTTTCTATCCAATATCAATCTCGCAACAAGGACCATCTTCATTGCACACGGACAACTCCATCAGTGCTCCGATCTCCTCCCTTAGATCACACATGGAGGATCTCAGCACAGTGCACGAACTCTGGGTACCTTTAGAATTAGAGGCCTACGCCATACCTTTTAGCCACTCTACCTACCAATTATTACTACTTAACTACTATTACTTACAACTGTATGCTACTTACTCTTAACTGTTTACTACTATTTTTGCTAGTTTCGTTTATCCCGCTGTTTCAACAACAATAACAACAGCAGCAGCAAGAACAATAGCAGCAACAGCAACAACATTTCTCATAAGTCTTCTGTTATCGAACATTCGCTCTCCACAAAGATTGGGTGTCCCGTACGTTGTGGTATGAGGAGTTTGATGATGTTTTCCTCGTGTTATTTTAAATTTGTCGCCACTTGGTATTCATTCTCTCTAGGTATGCTCGACCGTTCTCAAACATGCCGCTGTAATAATAGGTGGAATATACTTGTCATTTATGTCATGACACGTCCACACTATTGTCCTTCTTGAGCACACTGTGCTATTTCCACAAAATCTGTCTGTGCCTGCCCGTCTGTCTACATACACACTTCACACACATACGCAATCGCACAGCCACATGCACACTCACACATATATCTACTGTCATCCACTCGTCATTATTTCAGCTTTCTAAGCAGAATAGGCTTACAACAAATTCCCGCCAAGGTTTCCTGACCTGTGCCATCCCTTCACGTTCTTTTCATGCCTTCTTTATTCCTTTCATGTCTGCCTCCAGTTCATTGTTCCATTGTGTTTACGGATCCTCCTACACAAAGAGAGAGAGAGAGGGAGAGAGAGAGGGAGGGAAAGAGAGTAAAACAGAGATAGGGAGTAAGGGAGGGAGAGTAACACAGAGAGATAGGGAAAGAATGAAAGAGAGTAAGTCAGAGAGAGAGAGAGGGAAGGAGGGAAAGAGAGTAAGGCAGAGAGAGAGAGAGAGAGAGAGAGAGGGAGGAAAGCTAAGAGAGTAAGACAGAGAGAGGGAGGGAAAGAGAGTAAGACAGAGGGAGAGTGACAGAGGGAGGGAAAGAGAGTTTTGGTTTTAAGGACCATCTTCATTGCACACTGAATACTCCATCAGTGCTCCAATCTCCTCCCTTAGATCACACAAGGAGGGTCTCAGCACAGTGCACGAACTCCGAAGCACCGGCGAAAAAATCCCAATGTGTGTATATAGGAATCACACATTCTATAAATACGTTTGTGGTGGGTAGGTTTCTAATTTTTTTTTAATTAGGCCAGAGCAGCGGACGTATGGCCTACTCTTTACGATTTCCAACGGCCGTGGGATTCTTAACGTGCGCAACTTGCACATGGGACACCCTATTTTTTTCGCCCTTATTCGAGAAGGGTAGGCATCCGATCTCACTACCCAGGAGATCAGGGGGGGAGTATGACATCATTATGACCACTGGTTCTGAAAAACATACTCCCTCTACTGCCCGGTACCTTTAGAATTCGAGGCGGACGCCATACCTCTTAGCCACTCCGACTCCCCCCTCCCAAAAAAGACAGTAAGACAGAGAGAGATGTAAAAATCATCATTATTGATTCCATGTTTGTCATTTATGGAGCAAGGAGCAGCCACAGTAGCTCGGTTCCTCTACAAGAATCCTCCATCAAAACATTCATGTGTTCTTGTTGCCATGGTTTCCTGTAGCAATCTGGTGTAAATGATAAGATTGCCACCATCCATGCACAACGTCACGTTGGTCGCCGCTTACGTCAGTAGGCTTGTTTTTTCTTTGTCTCCTAAAAGACGTCCGGAAACTATAGACACAAGAAGGAAGTACAGAAGGTGGAATTAACAAAACATCAGTCCTAACTTTCCTATCTTCCTTCCTCAAAATGGAAAAGATGGTCGGATGACAGGAGAATATCCAAAACTGTATTTCCTAATTCCGAAGTAAAACAACGCAAACTCTGGTGTTGCTTGGGTTATCAAAAATCATATCTGGTGCCATCAGCACTCGACACCGAAATAACACCCATTGTGTAAGCAACCACTTTCGAGTGAGGCCTCATTTCCGACGCGGAATATTCATAACACCTACATATAAAATACCAGCTTTTTCTTTCAGTGCGTAACGCTAAGGGATGCAACTTTTGTTGAAAGTTAGACATTAATTGTATTGTTTCACTTATATGTACTCTCCCGAAAATAGTAACACTTACCAAAGAAGAATGTGCAAATGACGGTGCTACTAACATCTCTCTTTCATACTTTGTACAAAATTATTTGGTTCCCTTATATCGGTGTATTTTTTCATTTAAAACAAGTAGGCCTACTTAAAAATATATTAATATTCAGACTTTTAACATCAGATGTACAACAAATATTTTGGTTTTTTAAAATAATTTTGAATAAGTAAAATTGCTGTTATGTATTGGTGCTTTTGAATGTAACCCCCGTCTTACGACGGGCTTTTACACTAGTAATTATATAAAAACCATTCTAAGCGACACAATTTGCATATAACGAAACGATAGTTGGAGTTGAGATAACACGTCTGTGACGAACTTTAGCGCGATTAATAAGAGGTTGGAAATACAGTTTTAAATCTGACTTAAAATATAGCAGCAGAGATGGTGGTTGTATTAAAAAAAACTAAAGATAAACACTGACAGACGTTCACTTTCTCAGAAACCTAAATCGACATTTCAATCAAGTTCTTAGAAATATAGATAACCGTAGCCGACTGTAAATAGCAGAGGAAATATTTCAGATAAATGCACATTTAAATACTAGACAATGCAATGTGCCATTAGCAGCGGCGGTTTAGGTTGTATGAGGTCCTAGACAAGCGTGAGCTTGCGAGACCCCTTTTAAATAAATTCCTCTTGTGTCGACACGCACATATTTGTGCGCGAGGCCCGTTAAAGCACGAGACCCTAGGCAAAAACCCAGGGTGCATCTGTCTAAAACCACCACTAGTTATTAGTGTGAATACCCGCCCATGTTGGTACTAAAGGAAATGATAAAGCAGAAAAAGAAGCCAAAAAAAAAAAAAGTTAGATTCAGTGGCAACCTGATCAACATAGACATGTACTGAAATGAGATAGGACCATTGAAAAAAAAAAAAAAAAAAACTATAACAACAAATTAATGTGAGGAGTCTTGTAATCAAGGATTGAAAGTAGGCAAGTACAAACGTTATTCTACATTCCAATACCGACATGTAAAATATCCCAAAAAAAGCTGAAAATATCGTGCAATTAAAAAACAAGTTATTTTATGATACACGAGTCTTACTTTGTTGAATGTCTTCAGAAAAACAGTATATTTTATGATACACGAGTCTTGCTGCGTTGAATGTCTTCAGAAGAACAAAATATTTATGATACACGAGTCTTACTGTGTTGAATGTCTTCAGAAAAACAGAATATTTTATGATACACTAGTCTTATTGTGTTGAATGTCTTCAGAAGAAGACAACAGCAAATTACACGGTGTAAGAAACATGACAGGGGAGAAAACTACAAACAGAATTTATCGAACGTGCTTATTTATCCACTTTCTTCCCAAACAAGGCTGAAAACTGACCTACCTAGAGATATATAATAACAATAATAATAGCCTTTTCAGTCATAACTGACAATTGGAATGCGCCCCCGAGGAGACAGCCCTCAGCTGCTTATTTTCCTGGTGTTCCTTTCGACGTTTTCTCCTCTCCTCTGCTTGCCGTGAGGGCTTCTTTTCTCCCAATCTGAGGTGACGCCGTATAGAGCATCACCACTTGGTGCATAGGCAGCTTCATCCTCCCATATATATATATATATATATATATATATATATATATATATATATATATATATATATATATATATATATATATATATGTATATATATATATATATATATACACAGTGTAGTAATACAAAGCGACAACAGAAAGCCATATACAGCAGCTGCATTCATCATCTTTCAACCTCCCAAGGAGTATAGGCCTTCAACAAACTTATGCCAAGTGTTCCTGTCACGTGCCATCAGTTCAAGGTCTTTCTGTGTCTTCGTCGTCCCATGCGTGTCTGTATCCAAATCTCTTCTCCGTGTGTTTTTTTTTGGTGTCTTTCTCTTCTTCTCTTGCCATGGGGATTCCAGAACAAAGACTGCCTGATAATACTATCAACATGTTTCCTTAATGTGTGTCCTGTCCACCTCCAACGTCTTCTCCTCATCTATTGTTCCACTGGTTCTTGTCATCAGTTTGACATTAGTGATCTTGGTACACCACTTCAATCCTTCTCAATCTGTCTATTATAAGCACGCATCCACGTTTACGCTAATATAAAAGGGGAGGAGTATGTAACAGCATAATATAAACAATAATAAAAAGCATTTATTTTACTATCTGTAGTGGTGTTTGATGGTATTGTATGATGGTGTTATTACTAAATGTAAATTGTATGAGGCCAGCTGTGAAGGCTCCTGAGATAAAATGTAGTGGTGAATTGTCAGAAGGCCTTTCTTGCTACCACTACGACCTCACACTTAATTTTTTTTAATGAATGTGGCTACGTAAAGTGTCTAGGGTTATGATATGTAGTGTGGTGTAATGGATTATAAATATACCCACAGATATTAACAAGACTAATAATATTAATAAATGTTAAAATACACTGAACTAACTCACGTGTGTAAAATTTTTTGATATAAGTATATTACATTTATTTTGTTCTGTGTCAATTTTTTAGGTTGACCAGAACTTAAAAGGATTTAGAGATTATGAAAAGAAATGCATAGAATATTATATCATAAATGCAATAGTGTACATATATATGTACTATACTAGTTAGTTTTATTAAAATGTTCTAGTATTCATCTACTTGGGAGGATAGTACTGTTTGTGCTGTTGGGGTGGCCTCATCACACCTGTCTATATTGACTACACAGTGTCCAGAAAATGGTGGGAATCTTTATGGGGTTCTTAGTAACTAAAGGGCGTTGGTGAAAGTCCAGCAGACCAGAGGCTCACTCATCTGGTAGTTGTCGCTCTGGTGCTGAAATCAGGTGGTCCCACCTCTCCGTGCTGGCGGGCAATAATGGTGGTCTCTGTCACAAATACTGCACAGATACACTCGAGTAAAGTCACCAACTGAATAGACCCTGCTTTGTTGACGACAGAAACTCGCAGCTCTGCAATCAAAGTATGGGCCATGTGTCAAAATCTATTCTCTACCCACGTCTGGACACAACAGTGACACAACAACCACATCATACAGACAGGTCAGATCTCTCTGACCAAACAGCACATTTACCATGGTGGTTTTACATCAGATAGATCCTCCCAGACTATAGATCCTGAAAAATGTTTATTAGTTTTCGGCCCTAAAAGAGGATAGGTAATATGTATCATTATTCTCAACACTTGATCTGTCTTGCATAATCCTTGCTGGAGTTTATGTACATTGTTGGTCCCTAGACCCTGACTAGGCGGGGGGTCTAGAGCAAATCCCTACTTGTTTGTAAGGCTAGATTTCGATATGGCAGTATCAAATCACTCAAACATGAAACAATATTCAAAATATATAAGGAAATAATTTCAATCTTACCAGATTATGAATAAATAACACAGAATTGCTAGCAAAACTCAGCTGAGCTGCTGGCTATAGTATGGCGTCCCTAAATTTATTTCACTTGCTTTCATATGGAATCACCACACTTTAAAATCTGTGTCTATCACTGAACAACTATTGAAGAATGGCCCCACTTTCGCGTCTGAGCGCTAATGATATGATTGTCTGTGGCCAATCACTGCCTCGGTTTATTTTAAATTTCAAATTTCCTACCATAAAGTCATTTCAGTCATGCTTCAGTCAAGTATGGATGTTTATCTGTTAGTCTGTCCGTCTCTACTTGTGTTTCTAAAAAAAATGTGCTTGATTTTTGAACCAACCTTTCTCTCCCCTCCAAAATTTTGTCGTTAAAAGTTATATTTAGACACAGCTACCGCTCAAAAACCCTCTCCTCCATACTAAGTAATTTTGAACACCTGCGTCCAAGGTCGTGTTTTTGTGTGCAAATTGCGACACTTTTTTATTCAACACAGTCTGTCGATGATGTGAACTACACTGTCTTTTGTCATTATCTTCAATATTATCTATCCGTTTGTAAAATTAAGACCATCTTAGTTCACTGCTCAGAATAGGCCATCCGGCCAGCTAATTTTTATATTCCTAACATTAATATTAAGAAAAAATTACTTTTTAATTTTTGTAATATTCCTAACATCTGCGTTTTTACCGCTCCATTCAAATCAAAAGCTTGGTATCGCAAAAGCGTCCAATAAATGACTGTGGCGTAACATATCTAGGGTCCCTTCTGTGGAGTTGCTTACTTTTTATGTCAACTTGGGAAACGTGACTTTTCTCCGTTTCCCCCCCAATTGCGTCTCCTTA
The DNA here is from genome assembly GCA_024509875.1 of Oreohelix idahoensis. Classification (NCBI taxonomy): domain Eukaryota; kingdom Metazoa; phylum Mollusca; class Gastropoda; order Stylommatophora; family Oreohelicidae; genus Oreohelix; species Oreohelix idahoensis. Next base: position 32,431 of record JAMPIV010006030.1, read on the forward strand.
GCCTTCCAGTCATATTTTTTTTTCTTTTTGATCCGCCGTTCCCCTCCTGTCTAGCAAGTCAATTATTATGGAGGATGATGACCCGCGGTCTAGGCGATCATGTACATCAGCAGCCTACGCATTATGTTTTTATCCTTAAATGTTATCTTTGGAGGGATTTTACCGTTGTATCTCTGTCAATTTCACTACACATCTCCCCACTTGAAAACATGCCTATGGCAAGTTCCAAAACCAGCGATACACATAGGTAAAATTACTCCTCACGTCTGCTACTACTCTAATTTTGATCACAGGGGTGCCGACTGAGGAAATCTGCACCGACATTCAATTTGCCTGGGATATATTGGATACTAAACTGATAAGGTTGAAGCAATAAAGACCACCTCAGCAATCTTGCGTTTTTTCATGCTTAGCCTGAGACAAGAACACGAGAGGCTGATGGTCCGTCTCCACCACAAATGTCCTACCATACAGATAGATTTGAAACTTCTTTATTGCCCAGATTAATGCTAAACATTCTTTTTCGCTTGTGGAGTATCCTTGTTCCGCCTTATTCAATTTGCGGCTTGCATAAGCGACTGGTTTCAGTTCCCCATCAGGTGAAGATGATCTTTGCAACAAAGCCCCTCCGAGTCCTACATTACTTGCATCGGTTCTTAAGACAAAGTCCTGTGTCAAATCAGGCAGTTTTTTGAGAATAGGCTTGCTAGTGAGTTTTTCCTTTAACTCTTGGAACGCTAGTTCACATTGTGCAGTCCAAATAATTTTATCTGGAAGTCCCTTGCGAGTCAGATCAGTCAGAGGAGCACAAATAGCGTTAAAATTTTTGATGTATTTCTGATAAAATCCGCATAACGACACAAATGATCGCACGTCTTTTTTTGTTTTCGGCCTAGGTGCTCTCTGCAGTTTTTCCAAGTTCTTAGGATCAGGGGTCATATTACCCTGATATACAGTGTGTCCCAAGAATTCCAACTCTTTGCATCCAATACAACATTTTGTTGGCCTAGCAGTTAAGTTCGCCTCCCGAAGTCTATCAAACAACATCTCCAGAGCTTCAATGTGTTCTTCAAATGTCTCGGTGGCGACGAGAATATCATCCATGAAATTTGTGATACATGGGTTATTCAGGGGATCCAACAATTTTCGCATCATCCTTGAAAACACACTCGGAGCATTTTTCAGTCCGAATGGTAGCATATTGAATTCATAATGTCCATCCGAAGTGCTAAAAGCCAAATAAGGTCTCACTTCAGGCTTCACTGGGATCTGGTAATAGCCTTTATTAAGATCCACCTTTGAAAAGTATTTTGCCTTGTTCAGTCTGGCAAATAACTGTTTTGTGTCTGGTAATGGATCCACTTGTCCTTCTGTGACAGCATTCAGTTTCCTGTAATCTATGCACAGTCTGTGTTCCCCAGACGGTTTTCTCAACAAAACGACACTAGAACTAAAAGATGATTCACTGTGCGAAATAATCCCCTCCTTCAACAAATACTCTATTTCTTCCTTCAATGCCTTCTCCTTCGCGAACGGAATAGAATAGGCTCTCATACAGATTGGGTTTGAGTCTACCAGTTTCATGTCATACTGTAGCAAATTTGTATGGCCTGGTTTTCTGTTAATACATCTGTTATTTCCTCCAACTAATTTGAAATCTCTCCCTCTGGTTTTTAGTCAGGTGTCCTTACTGAGCTTTTATTTACCTGTGTGCTGTTTCACAAGGATCCGAAGTGGAATCTGTAATGGTATTCCCCCCCCATAAGGAAATAAATGGGGTTTTTCAGGCTGTCCAACTGGTTTGGTAAACCCTTAGCCTAAAGACCCCTTTTGAAAACATATTTGGGTCCTTTCAGTCTGGCAAATTCTTTTGTGTCTGGTAATGCCTCCACTTTTCCATTTTTCCCAACCAGTTCCTTACCCTTTTCCTTCTTTATGCCTTACATCTGTATCCCCAACCCTTTTATTTGTCAACAAAAGACACTAAGTAAAAGAGAACTATTAATCGCCCCTCCTTCAATAAATAACTTTTTAATTTCTTCCTTCAATGCCTTCTCCTTCGCGAACGGAATAGAATAGGCTCTCATACAGATTGGGTTTGAGTCTACCAGTTTCATGTCATACTGTAGCAAATTTGTATGGCCTGGTTTTTCTGTTAATACATCTGTATGTTCCTCCAGAACCTGTTGAACTCTCTCCCTCTGGTTTTTAGTCAGGTGCTTACTGACTTTTACCTGTGCTGCTGTTTCACAAGGATGTAATGGGTATTCATGTGAGGTGAGTGGTTCTTTTTGCATCTGGGTTGCAATAGCCAAGGTCAATAAGGGGGTGCTTTCCTGGAGTGGTCTGTCCAGATACTTCTTTAACAGGTTTACATGATAAACTTTTTCCTTCCCCTTTTTGTCAATTTTATAGTTTGTTCTAGACACCTTCTCTAGAACCGTATATGGACCTTGCCAACCAATTTGTAATTTATTCTGGCTTCCGGGTAGTAGAAGCAGCACCTTCTCTCCGACTGCCAGTTCCCTGTCCTTTGCCTTCCTATTAAAATATGCTGCATGTTTCTTCCTGGCTTGTTTCAAATTATCATTTGCCAGTTTCCATCCAGCTTTCAAACGAGTGGTCAGTTCGTTCACATATTGATACGATGAGGTAACAGTCTCTTCCGCCTTCTCATCTGTCCAGGTCCTTAATAAAGCTTCTAAAGGACCTTTTATTGGCCTCCCAAATAGCAGAGTTGCGGGAGCCATCCCGGTTGAACTATGTGGTACCTCCGGTACGCAAACAATGCGGCGGGCAGGAATTGATCCCACAGATCCGGTTTTTCGTGTGCCAGCTTTCTCAGGATAGAAATGAGAGTCCCATTGAACCTCTCTACCTGGCCGTTCCCTTGTGGATGGTACGGACTACAATGAAAGTGCCTGGCTTGAAATAGCTTAAAAACTTCTTCCGTTAGTTTCCCCTTGAACTGAGATCCATTATCCGTCAAGATTTGATGTGGGAATCCTAATCGGGTAAATATTGTAAGTAGTGCCTCTGCTACATGTTTTTGAATCAATTGATGGCAGGGCTACCGCCTCTCCCCACATAGAACAAGTGTCCACCAGAGTAAGGATGTAACTGTTCCTCCTCTTGGTCCGAGTGAGAGGTCCTACAATATCCACTGCAACCCTCTCAAAAGGTGTTCCCACTATGGGCATTTCCCCTAGAGTTGCAGGAGCAGTCCAGTGCTTTGGAGCTACCCTTTGACATTCTGGGCAGGATTTGACATATCTTTTTATATCCTCCGTTATCCCTGGCCAGAAGTAATGACAAGCTATACGCTGTCCTGTGGCGCTGATCCCCATGTGACCACTGAAGGGAATCGCATGCCCGAGTTCCATCACTTTATCTCTATATGAAGTGGGAAGAACCAGCTGGTTGTGACCATTTGTTCCAGTTCCGGCCTTCCTGTATAAGAGTTTGTTCTTCATGAAATATTCCCCCTTGCTCGGAGGTGTGTGGCATTTGGGCAATTTTTTAAAACAGGGCTTGAGTGTCCTATCCTCAGCCTGCGCCTTCCTCATCTCCTCTGGATGAGCATTTATAGGTTCACCTTCTTCCTCCTTCTTCTGTGACCTGGTCTGCACTGTCGCCATGATCACAGGTTTCTCGGGATTCCCCAAGAAAACGTATCTACACCCCATATCAGAGGGTAGATTGGTTCATCTATCACTGCTGCTCTGATTTCTCCTTCCACATAGCGAGTTTTCACCTTTATCCTTGCGATGGGAAGTGTCATGAGTGGTATGTCCTTAGTCGCCCCTTGTATTTCCACTGTTTCTGTGGTATACTGACTTGGGTCCACTAGGCTAGACTTCACAACTGAATCATAATCCAAACCTGTATCATAAAGGCACCTTATGGTGACCCCATTACAAATAACATCCTCACAAACTGGGGGGGTGATAAGGTTCCTGTTGTCCCTTAGGATTAACCTTTAATCTTTGCGTCCCCGACTTCATTGCAGCAATGTTTGAAGGTTTCCTTCTACAAAATTCGGTGTTATGGTTATCCTTCTTGCACCATTTACACCATCTTTTTCCTTGGTTCAACGGTTTTCTTTCATTGAACTTTTGGTCATTGAACTGTGAGTTTCTTTTTCTGTCGCGATAGTCCATTTCTTGGCCGCTCAAAGTTTGTCCTACCTTTATTTCCCTGCTCTCTATTATCAAATTTATTAAATTGCTGTGGAGCTTTAAAATTGTCTATGTGCTTCTTCTTAGCACCACTTACCTCTGCCTGGGCTGCCTGATACCTCTCAGCAACATTTAAAATTTCCCCCAACTTCTCTGCACCTTGTTCCATGAGAAATTTTCTCATGTCTGGAGCCATGGACTCTCTCAATTGCTCAATCATGATCATTTCTTTAAGATCTTGGGTCTTCCCCAGAGCCGTCCATTTCTCCAAATAGGTTTCTAGTCTAGCAGAGAATTGGTGGTATGTCTCCCCAGACAACAGTTTGGCATTTCTAAATTTCTTACGATAAAATTCACCATTCTTCTCGTACCTTAATAACAAAGCCTGCTTTAACATGTCATAATTGTCTTGGTCTTCCCTGTTCATTTTAGCAAATACTTCATAAGAAGTACCTCTCAATCCCTGTGATAGCTTTAAGCTCCACCTCTCTCTCTCTAACCCATATGTAGTAGCTAATAACTCAAAACGTCCTAGGTACCCCCTCTATGTCATCGTCTTTTTCAACAAAATGGTCTAAATGAAACCCCATAGCTGAGTTTGAGGCTCCCAGACTAGGCGTAGCATCTGAGGCAAAAGGGCTGGCACCATTTTCAGGAGCCGGGCCTTGTAATTCCAGCTCCCTTAGTCGTAATTCGTGCTCCCTTTGCAACCTTCTATCTTCTGCCTCCCTTTCGGCCTTTTTATCTTCTGCCTCCCTTTGCTGTCGTTTTTCTTCTGCCTCCCTTTGCTGTCGTTTTTCTTCTGCCTCCCTTTCGGCAGTCAACCTTTTTTCTTCTGCCTCAATCTGCAGCCTCTTAATTTCTCTATCAGCCTCACTTTGTAACCTCTTCTCTTCAGCTACCTTTCTATCTTCCCGTTCAATATATTTATCACATTCAGTCGTTACGTATTGAATTAAAATTTGACCATCCATTCCCATCTCCTTCGCGGTGAGCACAGCAGCTGATCTAAATTTTGCCAGCTCCGCCATACTTTTTAGACAATATAATAATATACAAGCTAAATCTCTAACCAGTAAATACACTAAGTACTTCTTATGACTATAGTCTAACTAATTCTAACTAACCAGTTAACTAATTAATTATTACTGGCTGTGAAGATTCACCAACTTTTATCTGCAGGGACACTTTTAATTTTAAAGGGAATTTTACAATTTATTTCCCTACTTTTATTTCTCCCACCAGGAGATCCTAATATTACTGTTGGGCTAATTATCCCTGGACAAGACCCCAATATTGTAGTGGTGTTTGATGGTATTGTATGATGGTGATATTACTAAATGTAAATTGTATGAGGCCAGCTGTGAAGGCTCCTGAGATAAAATGTAGTGGTGAATTGTCAGAAGGCCTTTCTTGCTACCACTACGACCTCACACTTAATTTTTTTTTTAATGAATGTGGCTACGTAAAGTGTCTAGGGTTATGATATGTAGTGTGGTGTAATGGATTATAGATATACCCACAGATATTAACAAGATTAATAATATTAATAAATGTTAAAATACACTGAACTAACTCACGTGTGTAAAATTTTTTGATAAAAGTATATTACATTTATTTTGTTCTGTGTCAATTTTTTAGGTTGACCAGAACTTAAAAGGATTTAGAGATTATGAAAAGAAATGCATAGAATATTATATCATAAATGCAATAGTGTACATATATATGTACTATACTAGTTAGTTTTATTAAAATGTTCTAGTATTCATCTACTTGGGAGGATAGTTAATGTTTGTGCTGTTGGGGTGGCCTCATCACACCTGTCTATATTGACTACACAGTGTCCAGAAAATGGTGGGAATTTTTATGGGGTTCTTAGTAACTAAAGGGCGTTGGTGAAAGTCCAGCAGACCAGAGGCTCACTCATCTGGTAGTTGTCGCTCTGGTGCTGAAATCAGGTGGTCCCACCTCTCCGTGCTGGCGGGCAATAATGGTGGTCTCTGTCACAAATACTGCACAGATACACTCGAGTAAAGTCACCAACTGAATAGACCCTGCTTTGTTGACGACAGAAACTCGCAGCTCTGCAATCAAAGTATGGGCCATGTGTCAAAATCTATTCTCTACCCACGTCTGGACACAACAGTGACACAACAACCACATCATACAGACAGGTCAGATCTCTCTGACCAAACAGCACATTTACCATGGTGGTTTTACATCAGATAGATCCTCCCAGACTATAGATCCTGAAAAAATGTTTATTAGTTTTCGGCCCTAAAAAGAGGATAGGTAATATGTATCATTATTCTCAACACTTGATCTGTCTTGCATAATCCTTGCTGGAGTTTATGTACATTGTTGGTCCCTAGACCCTGACTAGGGCGGGGGTCTAGAGCAAATCCCTACTTGTTTGTAAGGCTAGATTTCGATATGGCAGTATCAAATCACTCAAACATGAAACAAAATTCAAAATATATAAGGAAATAATTTCAATCTTACCAGATTATGAATAAATAACACAGAATTGCTAGCAAAACTCAGCTGAGCTGCTGGCTATAGTATGGCGTCCCTAAATTTATTTCACTTGCTTTCATATGGAATCACCACACTTTAAAATCTGTGTCTATCACTGAACAACTATTGAAGAATGGCCCCACTTTCGCGTCTGAGCGCTAATGATATGATTGTCTGTGGCCAATCACTGCCTCGGTTTATTTTAAATTTCAAATTTCCTACCATAAAGTCATTTCAGTCATGCTTCAGTCAAGTATGGATGTTTATCTGTTAGTCTGTCCGTCTCTACTTGTGTTTCTAAAAAAAATGTGCTTGATTTTTGAACCAACCTTTCTCTCCCCTCCAAAATTTTGTCGTTAAAAGTTATATTTAGACACAGCTACCGCTCAAAAACCCTCTCCTCCATACTAAGTAAATTTGAACACCTGCGTCCAAGGTCGTGTTTTTTGTGTGCAAATTGCGACACTTTTTTATTCAACACAGTCTGTCGATGATGTGAACTACACTGTCTTTTGTCATTATCTTCAATATTATCTATCCGTTTGTAAAATTAAGACCATCTTAGTTCACTGCTCAGAATAGGCCATCCGGCCAGCTAATTTTTATATTCCTAACATTAATATTAAGAAAAAATTACTTTTTAATTTTTGTAATATTCCTAACATCTGCGTTTTACCGCTCCATTCAAATCAAAAGCTTGGTATCGCAAAAGCGTCCAATAAATGACTGTGGCGTAACATATCTAGGGTCCCTCTTCTGTGGAGTTGCTTACTTTTTATGTCAACTTGGGAAACGTGACTTTTCTCCGTTTCCCCCCCAATTGCGTCTCCTTAGCCTTTCCAGTCATATTTTTTTTCTTTTTGATCCGCCGTTCCCCTCCTGTCTAGCAAGTCAATTATTATGGAGGATGATGACCCGCGGTCTAGGCGATCATGTACATCAGCAGCCTACGCATTATGTTTTTATCCTTAAATGTTATCTTTGGAGGGATTTTACCGTTGTATCTCTGTCAATTTCACTACACTATCCATACAATTTGATATAGCTATTAAAAAAACCAAAATAAGCAACAAAACATAATCATTATTAAGATGACAATATATTAATTAAACAAAAGTACAAATAAAGTATTTAGGTTATATAGTGCCTAAAACACACACACTGTATTTAGAAAACAAAATTGTCATACACATAATCTGGAACAATTAAATAGAGAATATTAATAAATATCATCATCATGTGACGTATTCTTTCCAGAACGTTGTCTCCATTACAGCTGCTCTGAACGCATCGCGATTCTGGGCAAGTCGATTAATAAATATGCAATCCGGAATTTAAAATAAAAATAGCCATACACACTAGTTATAACCTTCTTTACACCTCTTCTCACCCTCTCAGCTGTAAAGATTCCATTCCCTACTCTCATCTTCTACGCTTACGTCGGATATCTCACGATGAAGATGATTTTCGTGAACGAGCTCAAGAAATGCTCGATTTTTTTTCGCCGACGTCACTATCATGAAAGAGTTTTATCTGAAGCCCTTAATCGCATTAGTCATGTTACTCGTCAGGTTGCACTTACTGCTAAACCTATTACTACATCTGACATACTCAAACTTGTCTTAACTTTTCACCCTCACTGTTTGGCGGTGAGAAAAATTCTGTTTCGTCATCTGCACTCCGATCCTGATACCAGAGAGTTGTTTCGTGATACCCCTGTGACAGGGGAGAGAAGTTTTGATCTCAAATGGCCGTTAGATAACATGCATAAATCATATGTCACCATTTTGTATTATGAGACAGGTGGTTAGGTTTTGGTGATCGTTGTCAGCAATCTCTCCAGTGTAACTGGTTACCACCAGAGCTGTTAGTACCCGAAGGAAAGATGATGAAACCCAAGTTCTTATTACTCACAACAGGCTGTCACGTTATCTATTCTCCTTGATACCTTCCACTACTACGTGCATATCTAATAACTCTTTAGTTTTATAAAACAATCCGTTTTATTTATAAGTCCAACTGGACTACAAGGTTCATATAGTTGACACAACTCAATACCCTGACTACTGACGGTCAGAACGTTCACAATAAAAAGAGCATTGTTCCTTTGTACAATATGACAGCATGAATGAACTACTGTCCAACGTCATTTGTAAACAATGGTGGCTTCTACTGACTCTTTGTAATTTCATAGATAAAAGTTATCAAAATGTTCATACAACATAACGAGAGGTACAAACCGTAAACAATTCTTCCAACATAATATCTTGACTTAGTCGTGTGAAAAGGTTCCACTTGCAGAAAGGGATAGTTCTCAACTTCTAACAAGGAAAACTCACCGATCTGCAAGACTGATGTGTCTCGCTCAGAAGCTAGTTCTCAACTGTCTTATAAAAGTACTCAAGCCCGTGCAAAGCTTTCTGTACACACTCACTCAAGTGTCAACAATGCCTAGGTCTTCGCCTATTAATTAAGGGGAGCTAGCTATTAATTTCTAAGGGTTATCTTATCTTCTTCTTCTCTTCTTCTTCCGTCCTTAGCCACCGACCGTCAAAGCAGTCAGTGGCCATTACGCCTAGTGGCGTCTTAGGGCAACAGCAGATAGGTTTTCTTTGCCATTATTTCCCATCACGCCTAATGGCGTCTTTAGGGCAACGGCAAATCAACCCATTTGCTGTTGTTTCCGTAATCGAAGTGACTGGCAAACAGGTGATCAGCCCGTTGTGATCTTATCTTCACTAGTGTTTATACTTGCTAGTCTTGTTCAAGTACGTCGGTCTGTTAGACTTTATTTCTAATACTAACGTGATAACTTGCGTTAGTGTTGGCCGTACTGTCACACCCCTTTGGTGGCACATCGCAGGGATAAGCATTTTAGGGATATTCTTGTGCATTGTCGTTTGAGACAAACTAGTCCTTCTTACTTTGGTACTAAACCGTGCCAACGCCGCATGAGTAAGACCTGTCATTTTGTACTCCAAACGCAGTCAGTCTCCTTTCCTAATGGTAAATTTACCATTGGGGAGTCTTTCACGTGCGAATCCAGAAACCTGATTTATGCTATCATCTGCAAGAGGTGTGACATGACCTATATTGTTGAAACTGGCAGACGTCTGGCAAACAGGTTTCGTGAGCACTTGAATGACAAACATTTACCGGTGGCCCTTCATTTCAATAGCCCTGACCATTCAGGTAACTCTGACATTCATGTCACTGCCCTCCTATCATGTGCCGGCGACGACCGAACTCGCTTCTCGTTGGAGAATCGTCTCATTTTTCAAATGCGCGTTTTATCTCCTGCTGGCTTGAATATCCAGCATCATTTTGCATAATTGTGGTGGCTTCTGTCTCTGTTTCATACTTTATTTCTTATGTCGTCAGTTTCCTTTCTATCCTTGTTTTTGCTTTGGTTCGTTTCGTTTCCTCAATTATCTTTTCTCAGCCGTCACTAGCTCAAACGTCACTTCCGCATGACGCCTCATTTTTTCAGCCATCTTGAATGTTTCTTTCTGGGATCCATCTAAGTGATTTTTTTACTTGTTTTAATAGTGTTGTTCATTTCTGTCTTCGCTTCGTCGATTATTTACTTTCCTGTTTCGACATATCTTTCTGGTTTTACGATTTTCTTGCGTTATTACTGTTATCGTTTCGCTCATCACCGTCATTTCATCTGCTTGTATCGCTCATTTGGCGATTTCCTCATCATCGTTGATTTTTGTAGCACCTATATGTAGTTCTTGTCCTTGTCACCTGTTCGTAACTGTGGCTGACGAAGGGTAAAACACGAAACGTCCCTTGTTTCATGTGTACCGTTTACTTGTAAAACTGATTTCATACCACATTATTCTTTATTTTTTATTTATACACTAGCTATAACCAACAAAGCGTAGAATCGGGTATCCGAATCATTAAAAATGTTAACAAGATTAGGTTGATAATTACAATGGTAGATATACAGTCAAGTCGGCACTTAGAAAAACAGTTTAGCTGCCAGACGATGGTGCACAAAAGTAACAAAAGCACAGCGTTCGACAAAGGTACATGTAAGAAGACAGAAAAACTAAGCGACAGGCACACACAAATAACCTGCCTGATAGAAGACTAGAAAGGTACGAAGACATCAAAACATATAAATAGAAAGACACAAAGATGGATAGAAAGATAGACAGATTCTTACATAGCTAGATATATAGATTCATAGATATAGCGAGACAGACAGAACACCATAAACAGACAGACAGACATGCAGACAGACAGACAGATACGATAGATAGATAGATATAGACAGACATACAGACAAGATAGACAGACAAACAGACAAGATAGATAGATAGATAGATAGATAGATAGATAGATAGATAAATAGATAGATAGACAGATAGATAGATAGATAGATAGATAGATAGATAGATAGATAGATAGATAGATAGATAGATAGATAGATAGATAGATAGATAGATAGATAGATAGATAGATAGATAGATAGATAGTATGTTACGGGCGTGACTATGGTTTGAATAGTTTTATGTTTCGTACAATTATTTGATCATCTCTTCTGTGTTTCACCCGGTATTGATTACAACCCTGGATTCTTCTGATACTTCTTTCAAGTAATTGCATTTTAAACTTGCTGTCAATAAAAGTTCATATATATTTGAATGACCGTATTATATTGTTTCATTTCGTATTATCAGTGTGACAGCGTGTGTATTCATTTGAAGGTCAATGGTCATTCTTCATTAAAAACAGTCATAATTGGAACCTTGAATACGTTATTGAATAAGACCAGTTTTTGACGACATAATAATTTAATAAGGATTCATTCTTCCATCATGAATCAAAGACAATACTAAATATCGTTCACATCAAGAGCACTGGATACATTATAGCGTAGAGTCTATATTTCACCGACATTGTCTGACCGATACCTTACCGTTCTAAATAACGTTCGATTATATCTCTACCAAAACTGTTTGGCATAATTCTTCTATTTATACAGAATTAAACATTCTGCTAATCCTATTAGATACTCTGTCTAATATATTAATTTTCTTTGGCATTCAAAGCCAGGCTTAATCAGCCCTATATATTCGAACTGCGCTTCATGTCCCACGACTTACGTTAATCATAAATTATTGCGGCTAATATTGCCGTCTTATATTTTAAGACTCAAGGGTCCTTATACATTCTTTATTTCTGCTTGAAATATAACTTTCTAGTTATGCACTATCACACTTGAGTGGTTATACCACATCTTTAAAACACTTTAGATAAGTGGCCATGCCATACATTTGAAACACTGCCGTCAGGCTCAAGGCCACACATAAGACTTATGTCTTTATCCACATATTATTATATCGGCTTAAAAGCCAGAACACAGACGGTTCTACACTTGAGTAAGTGGCCATGCCACACATTCGAAACACTTTAGATAAGTGGCCATGCCACACATTCCCTGAACACTGCCATAGTGGCTATGCCACACATTCCAACACTACCGTTGGGGCCGAAGCCCACAAGTCGACTGTCGTTACTATGTCTCACGCGTCATGCCTAGCTATATGCGATCTATGTCTTTTCTTTATTCCACCGAGGTGTTCCTTGGTGCAACCATCCGAATCGAGCTCAAACCTAGATGTTTGCGAACCAAGAAGCAATCCTCAACAAGATAGATAGATAGATAGATAGATATATATATATAGATAGATAGATAGATAGATAGATAGATAGATAGATAGATAGATAGATAGATAGATAGATAGATAAGATAAGATAGATAAACAGACAGATAAAGGTAAATAGACGGATGGAAAAACAGGTAGGTAGTGGAAAGACAGAAAGATAGGTAGACAGGAAGACAGACAGGTAGACAAATAAACAGCTATCATCTCATCTCAGCCCGTAACCCGTCATGGGTCGTAGGGGTGCCATGGTGGAAGCATCAGCAGACAGGGTCCTCCACTGCTCTCTATCCTCAGCAATGCGTACAAGTGTGGAAAAACCGTGTCCTGCCCATTCTTTGATGTTATCAGCCCAGGATTTTCTCTGCCTTCCTCTTCTCCGTTTACCTTCGACTGTTCCCTGAAGGATCGTTTTCGAAAGGGAGTCATGACGAGTTACATGCCCAAACAGGCAAGCTTTCGACGTTTCACTATTGACAAAAGTGGTTCTTGGTGGCCTGCATAGGTGTTTATCTTCTCTCTAACATAGACATTTGTTTTGTGCTCTTTATAGCAAATGCGCAAAATTCTTCTATAACATTTATGCTCGAAAGCCTGAATCCTTCGCTCCGTATCTGCAGTGAGTGTCCAGCCCTCACACCCATACAAGAGAATAGATAATACAAGTGATTTGTATAATTTGATCTTCACAGGAAAACTGATGTTACTTTTCAAGATCACATTCAACCTTGTCATGGCAGATGAGGCTATCTCAAGTCTTGTCTTGATTTCTTTAATTGATCTTCCATCACTACATATAGTGGACCCGAGATATTTAAAGGTGTTAACTTCTTCTAACGTTTGCCCATTTAACGTAATGTTGGTCGGAACATGTTTCTTATGGCTATTCACCAATATCTTGCTTTTTTCTATATTAATTTCCATCCCATACGTTCTTGTTACTTTCTCCAGTCTAGAGGTAAGGTCTTATACAGACGGACATATAGATAGACAAGACAGATAGACAGATAGATAGACAGATTAAGGCAGACGGGACAGAGACATACACATAAGTCACATGAAATACACTTTAGGCTATCTCAATCAAAGTCAAACTGTCAGACAAGTATGGGACGTCAAACTGTTAGACAAGTATCGAACGTCAACCTATCAGACAAGTATCGAATATTAAACTGCCAGACAAGTATCGAATGTCAAATTTCAGACAAGTATCGAATGTTAAATTGTCAGACAGGTATCGAACATCAAACAGTCAGACAAGTACGAATGTCAAACTGTCAAGCAAGTATCGAATGTCAAACTGTTAGACAAGTATCGAGTGTCAACTTATCAGACAAGGATCAAAAATTAAATTGTCAGACAAGTATCGAATGTTAAATTGTCAGACAAGTATCGACTGCAAACTGTCAGACAAGTTTCGAATATCAAACTGTCAGACAAGTTTCGATTGTCAAACTGTCAGACAAGTATCGTTTTCCAAACTGTCACATAAGTATCGAATGTCAAAATATCAGACAAGTATCGAAAGGCAGTACCATTTACCCATAACCCTCATATCCGCTCAAGGTTACGGAACTTCATTATCTAATCAATAATTCTCGGACACCATGTACTTTATTGTTGGGCCTCATATGGCTCTTGGAGTATAAAGAAGTAACGCATACCTCTAGGTAATGTCCAGTTATTAGTTATGCTTTGTACCCACTCTACCATTCCCCTAGGTAATGTCCAGTTATTAGTTATGCTTTGTACCCGCTCTACCATTCCCCTAGGTAATGTCGTTATTAGTTATGCTATGTACTTGCTCTACCATTCCCCTAGGTAATGTCCAGTTATTAGTTATGCTTTGTACCTGCTCTACCATTCCCCTAGGTAATGTCCAGTTATTAGTTATGCTTTGTACCCGCTCTACCATTCCCCTAGGTAATGTCGTTATTAGTTATGCTATGTACTTGCTCTACCATTCCCCTAGGTAATGTCCAGTTATTAGTTATGCTTTGTACCTGCTCTACCATTCCCCTAGGTAATGTCCAGTTATTAGTTATGCTTTGTACCCACTCTACCATTCCCCTAGGTAATGTCCAGTTATTAGTTATGCTATGTACCCACTCTACCATTCCCCTAGGTAATGTCCAGTTATTAGTTATGCTATGTACCCACTCTACCATTCCCTAGGTAATGTCCAGTTATTAGTTATGCTATGTACCTGCTCTACCATTCCCCTAGGTAATGTCCAGTTACTAGTTATGCTATGTACCCACTCTACCATTCCCCTAGGTAATGTCCAGTTATTAGTTATGCTATGTACTTGCTCTACCATTCCCCTAGGTAATGTCCAGTTATTAGTTATGCTATATACTTGCTGTACCATTCACCTGGGTAATGTCCAGTTATTAGCTATGCTTTGTACCTGCTCTACCATTCCCCTAGGTAATGTTAAATTATTTAGTTCTGCTATGTGCCCGTTCTACTATTCCCCTAGGTAATGTCCAGTTATTATGTACCTGCTCTACCATACTCCAAAAATGCTTACCAGGCATACAGAGACAGCTGTACTTTCCGGTCTCGTCCAGGCAGGTCCCGTCATGTAGGCAAGGGTTACTATTGCACTCGTTGATGTTCCTCTCACAGAAGCTGCCCGCGAATCCTACTGGACACTGGCAATGGAAGGACCCATTTGTGTTGATGCATGTTCCTCCATGCTCACATGGGCTGTCTTCAGCTGCGTCAATAAAAAAGAGGCATTATCAAGGAGGTTTATATTTTCTGCTGATAAATCAAATCAATATCATGGTAGGAAACTCTACACATAAGTTTCAACAGAAGGCAATCCGATCATCAGAAAGACCCCCATCCCCCGTCAGACAACTGTTTTGGCCTTTTTATCTCCGTTATTCTAAGGGTCCCGGGCCCACTTGGGCGATGACTCTCAAATCTCAGCCTCATGTTGTCTTTTGCTGCATGCGTTGGGCATTGAATCAATTCCACATTGCTTCAACTTCCAAATTCACTCATGGTTTCATCTATGCTGCCAGCCTGAGGCAACTGTGAAAGTAACCATTTTGTAGTATATATATATATATATTACTGCCCTGAATTCGATAACCCGGTTTGGTTGCTCCACAGTCAACATAATGTCATGTTCGAAGTTCCGCTCATCCCCTTAAGTGAAAGCCAGAATAAAGAACAAAAATATAATACCCGATATATGTTAACTCGACGAACTCAATGTAAGTACACTGGTAGAAAAAGGACTGCAGATCACAGACCGAAGCAGACATAGGAAAGTTCATATGGTGTATCCAATCCACACTGAGCTATAATGTATGGTGTCCGCTCCTTATATAAGAAATAAAGCACTAGTACAGTACTAGCAATAGAGAAACCCCATACGTAACCTAGGAACCGGTTATGACTTCTCTGGAACGAACTATTAAAGTAAATGGTAAAATGAAAAAAAAAATTACAAAAAACACACAAATAGTAATACGTCTTACAAAGAGAAAGGACAAGAAAAACCTACGTTGCGGCCACAAGGCCTTCGTCAGGGGCAGACAAACAAGAAACAGGAAGGAAAGAAAGTGAGAATTAAGTGGAGAACATGAAACTATAGAAATAAGAGAAAAAATACTCCCATACGTTTTGTCACATATTGGAGCAAAGATGGCTGCCACATATTAAAGTAAATGGAACAGTTTTAAAACAAGTCAACAGATTCTGGGTACGTTAATAACAACGGATGGAAAATGTACGAGTATCTCAGACATGAAGAGCAGAATAGTCCAGGCAAAAGTAGCATTATTTAAAATGAAAAGTGTTTTTTGCAACAATTCTTTGTTAATGGAAGTAAGAGAGTTCTTCAGTGTTATATAGAACCAATCGTGACATACGAAAGTGAGTCATGGACAATTAGTAAATAAGCAGGAAAGCACTAGAGACCACAGAGATGTGGTTTTATAGAAGAATGTTAAAAGTATCACGGAACAACTAAAAAGAGTAATGAGGATACCCTGAGAGAGGCCAACTCACAAAGGAAGCTTATTCCTAATGTTAGAATGAAGCACTCCACTTTCTTTGGCCATGTTATAAGAAGGAGGCAGTAGTATAAGAAGGAGGCCGTATTATAAGAAGGAGGCCGTAGTATAAGAAGGAGGCCGTAGTATATCGTGACAAAAGAAATGACAGAAGGAAAAAGAGAGACGACAAAGAGAGATGATACTGGACAGTTTGGTGTGGAAAGAAGTCAACAACATAACTGATAAATATTACTGTGGATAACAGGTTGTTGAGAGACGTGATCGTGTACGCCACCAGGCATGGTACTTGAAGAAGAAGGAAATGGTTAGGAGTCCTACCGTGTCAATCAGGCAGGCGTAAGAAGTCCAGTGGCCACCTTTTTTTTTTTAAACAACATTTTGCATCGTTTTGGCGAGGCGCGTCCCGTTCAACTTAGTCGGTTATATTAGGGCGCATGTCCAAAATATAAAAGACCTTCAGGTCTTGAAACTTGAGTGGCCACCTGGGACCGAAGACGCAGCAAAAGAGATGAATGCAGTCAGTGACTTATAGCTTGACTGCTTGCGTCAGGGTCAGCGAACCAGAGCTGACCAAGACCCTGGAAACAGGCTGCATCACTGCATTCTGGCTGAGAGAGTAGGGGTCGAAGAGGGAAGGCAAACCCGGTCCCAAAAAATGTCGTGCCGAAGTTGGATGTGTCGGGCCGATAGGCGCAAATATCGCAGCTTCGCTGAAAACGGCGACACAACGCAACCAACGTCCTTTTCAGGACGAACGAGGAAGAAGGAAGAAGAAGAGTGGCCACCTCAATATATCTACCACAACAAGTGTGCCTGAAAGGACAGCCAAGAATAAGGGCAGGTAAAAGACTTGGCGAAACTGCGGAAAAGGCATCTTGCTGACTGTGGAACAACCGCAACAGGCTGTGGAACAGTAAATAATACAGGCCTCTGTTGTAAAACTGGAAGATAACGTAAACAGAAAACAAACAAACAAATAGCCATGAAGTCAGTGTTACAGTTGAATGATACTGCAAAAACTGATAAACTGCTGCTCCTCCACTTGACTTACGAGGTTCTATGATGCTGGCGATTTTGATCTCGGGCCAACTTTGTCTTTTAGATTATTTCATTGTTTTGTTATTTCACTTTCTTCTTTGTATTTTTGTTGTTGATTTTAGATTATCTTTGTTGACTATTTTTTTTTTCTTGTTTTATACTTTTGCTAGTCTGTTGTTTATTTATTTTCTTCATCTATCCGGTTATCGAACTGATCTGTTGTTGTTTTGTTCATCTATTTTTCCAAGTGTTTATATTGTCCTTTGTCTTTTTCTCTTAACATATCTATATTTCTTGTCTTTCTCTGTTATTTGTGCCTGTGGCTAATGAAGAGTAAATCCCGAAACGTCCAGTGTTTTTGTTGTATGGTTCAACTGTAAAACTGATTCCATACCTTCATGCAAAATTAATTTTACAAACAACAAAACAGTTGCTTCCACAACCAGCTCAAGTTAGCAGGATGGATACAATCGGGAGGTAATAACCAATGTACAACCTGCAACTAATGAAGTGCAAATCCCAGTGCCGGAGGAAAACTCAAAAGGCGGACGACAAATTGACGTCATGACCTAAATAGGACCGCCCAGCAGTAAAGGGATCGAAATACTCGTCTATGAAAAGACCTTCTGACGACCAGACTGCCTCATTGTTGTAGTGTTCTGCAAAGACTTTCTTATCAACACTGCTAAGAAAATAAGAAATGTTTAAAGACTATTTCCTGTTGCCTGCTACTGTTTTTGTAGAACTCTACAGTAAGAGCACAAATCTAGACACGATGTCACAATGGTTCTTGTAGCACTCTATAGTAATAGCACAAATTTAGACTCGATGTCACAATGTTCTTGTACAACTCTACAGTAAGAGCACAAATCTAGACACGATATCACAATGTTCTTGTAGAACTCTACAGTAAGAGCACAAATCTAGACACGATATCACAATGTTTTTGTAGAACTCTTATAATAGAGGTGGGCAAATCGACACACTCTGCTGTATCGAGACATTCGGCACAGTGATTTAAACTGTATCGACACACTGTTTTGACACAACGGCAATTTTGCCCGTGTCGGTAGAAGTCTCTAGCAAAAGACAGTATACATGAACTGTGTGAGACAATCTCCGCCGTTTTTCGCTTCTGGCTTGGACTGGCGTGTGTGAAAATCTATGGCATTTCGTGTGACCACAATTCAATATTTTTACACAAGTCTTCATTATGATGAAATAAAACGGAGATATGATGATAGCTGCAGTATATGTGAAAATAATAAAAAACAGCAATAATAATAACAGTAATAATAACACATGATATCAAACTAGAGTAAGCTAGTTTTGGTAGACAATGATTCAAATCCACACCGAGTACACAGATATCAGCAGAGCTAATAAAGTGTCCATTACATTTATACGAACACACGGACACTTTCAACTTTAACATAGTGCCTAAAACATTGACAACTGCAGCACTGACACAATTTCCAGTGTCTATAACTTCTCAGCAAAAATAATATCACTTGTAAAATCAAGTCATCATAACACATCCCTGAAAAATATGACATGTTTGATCTTCCATACTATCTATGAGTATGAACGACTAAGGTCCCGGACGCTTGACTCAAATTTTAGAAAGGCCCACGGAAGGTGAGACAGTGTGCCTCTTTGCAAAACAGCGAGGCAGACAGGAACTGAAACCGTATCGAAACAAGAAGCAGGCCGTGTTTCGGATCTTTCGGACTCAGCGCTGTTTCGAAGCATTGTTTCGACACACACACACACACACAGTAGCCATCTCTACTCTATAATAAGATTTTCTAACACATTTTGGGCGACATTGGGCTACATTTTGAACGCGAGTTGGGCAACATCTGGAAACCGAAAAAAATCCGTTTTCCGAAATACAGCCGTTCCCGGCGATTTCGGATAAAAGGATACCAACACGTAGTATGAATAATAAGCTTCCCTTGAACACTGATATCTTTCAGGACACACTCATTACTCTATTCTTATCTGCCCCTGTTCTTAAAAAAAACTGTACAAATTGTTGTACGTTATAAAAAGACACACAGGTACACTTACTTTCCACGCACTCGTCCACGTCCAAAGAACAATCCTGACCTCGCCAACCTTTCCCGCACATACAGACTGGCTCTCCGTCAATGGGCGAGGTCTCACAACTGGCTCCCGCGAAACAGGGGTTGCTCTGGCAAGCGTCATCCAGGTGGCATCTCAGACCTATGATTACGATAATGATGGTGAATATTGCATTGACTAACATATCTTTATTGGTAGGTGACGTTAATTTACCTCTATACCTCATGGTAGAAGAGAAACGACTAAGTAAGACGTTAATTGTCCAAAGTCTCTCCTCTCTGTTACTCCAGCAAACAAAATGATTTTAATCTTATAACACGCCCCTGTTAGTTCCCAGGAGTCTTTGGGCGATAAAGAAAGAATGTTAGAGAACGGCAGTGCAATGGATGAAGCAACAAGACTAAGACTGCTGGAATTTGGCATCAAACGCAAAATTAGCAAGGATGGACGTATGAGAGGATGCATCCGCCGTGTATACAACCAGCGCGCAACAGGAACAATTAGCATTCATACACTTCGAAATATCTTGAGTGAGACTGAGCACCTATGGGTTTGCCCAGAGCACAATGATGTCGATTATGAACAAGAATAATAATAATAAATGAATAACAGAACCTCTGCTCCCTCTGGTCACGTCGGACCAAGATGAAGTTGTGCAAAAGGCTGACAACTCATAATGCAAAACAAACCGGGGAATTCAGAATAAGCCAGTAATTGTTCCCCCATAGAACTGTCACAGCTAAAGGCTTCAGTATTTTATGGTTATCTCTCTTATCCTCTATTAGAGTTGTCTTCATGATTTCGTTATTATAGATATCCGAGTGTTTCATGTTCGTAAGTTTAGAAATCCTGCTATTGCTTGTGATGGCTGTCGGCAGAGAGTATGATTTTCTCCAGCTATCTGAATGGGTTCTTGTTGCTGATGTAGTTTGTGTTATTTTAATTAATTCATCTTCTTCTCCGTTTCTGATAAAAATTGTAGACCTCAGTCCTTGACGACTGCATTAAAGTACGTACGTCTGCAGCAGTGTTTTCTGAAGCAGTTTGTTTTGCATTATGAGTTGTCAGCCTTTTGCACACTTCATCTTGGTCGTCATTTCCAACGTGACCTGAGGAAGCAGAAGTCGTACAGCATCCAGACTGGAAACGTTTGATCTGCAGTATCTACTGGAGAAGTCTGATCCACAACGTCCAAACTGGAGAAGTTTGATCTGGAGCATCCAAACTAGAGAAGTCTGACTTACAATCTCAAGACTGCAGAAGTCTGATATACAGCCTCCAAACTGGGCAAGTCTACTTCGTCTATAGTGTCTACTGGAGAAGTCTGATCCACAACGTCCAAACTGGAGAATTTTGATCTGGAGCATACAAACCAGTGAAGTCCGACTTACAATTTCAAGACAGGAGAAGTCTGATATACAACCTCCAAACTGGAGTAGTCTCATTTACAGCTTAAAAATCTGAGATGTGACAAGAAGAAGAAAGAGACGGGATAATGAAGGAATAAGACAGAAAAAAACCAATAAGATGACGAAGATTAATGGTTTCTTTTGTTTTATAATTGTGACGTATAATGGAAAAAGAGCCTACAGTAATCTGACAGTCTTTGTGACCTCGTAACGCTCTATGATTTGCTAGCAAAACCATGCATTTTCTGCCTGTGTTTACTTACACAAGCGTACTATTTCGTCCCGCCTCTTTTCTTTGAACATAAGCAAACGAAGTGTTTACAAACTTTCGTGACCTGCCCGTCATAACAGGTGTGGAATCAGGTTTGTTTACCTCGTCTTCTCACGCGAGCTAATCTGTCAATCATACGATACCTGACAGACTGCACGTGAAAAACACAGAATCTTTTGAAGTCTACGAAGGGAAATCCAAAGATTCCCCGAGTACACTTTGAAGTAGACTCACGGGCAAAATCTTCGAAAGACCTGTTAGACGTAAGAATTCTTCTGATGTCGGTTAGCAACGCCCGACAGAGCGGCCATAAGCCTTTATCTCGTAACTCTGTTTCTTATTCTCCGTTACACACAGTAGCGTGAAAATTAACAAAATTTATAGATCAGAGAAATATAATCATATATAAACTGTGTTTTCTTAAACCTGCTATCAGTTGTCACTCAGAATTTTTGAATACTCTAAGCCCGCAGTGCTAGAACCATTATTGTGGAAAATGTGTTATTAGCATTCGTGGGGATTTTTCATTCTGATTTTCTGGTAATAGAAATTAGTGCTTACGTGTTTAAAAGTGTTAGCTTTTACCAATTAAAAGTGTTAGCTTTTACCATTATAATTCACTTAGATTTTCTAGCTGTTAAAACTAGTGAAATAAAATAACGCGTAGCTTTTTCATACCAGATGTTCAGTTATGTTAATTTTCACCACACGCTTTCTCACACAAGAAGAGACGGTTTTAGCTGACTAGTTTAAATGCTAGGCGCGACTGATAGTGACAGAAAAGAATTCACACTTTATTTCGTTGTGCGTATTTATTATAAGTGCCTATTAATTTAATACCATACGATGACTAACAGACGCCGACAATTTAATAGCTATTAACGACAGGCGATACTTTGTGTAAGTGCGCATATGGATAATTAAATAATAATTAACATTGTAC
This sequence comes from Oreohelix idahoensis, assembly GCA_024509875.1. Lineage (NCBI taxonomy): Eukaryota > Metazoa > Mollusca > Gastropoda > Stylommatophora > Oreohelicidae > Oreohelix > Oreohelix idahoensis. The sequence continues at coordinate 54,593 of JAMPIV010006030.1, forward strand.
GCTGACTGCCGGCGCGAGCAAGGGGCGGGAGAGTTGCATAACTCCATCCGACCTAAAACTCAGCGCTAGCGAAGGCTGACCGTATAGGCGTAAAGGAAAACACCGTGTGCCTTTTAGATTTAATCAGGACTGACGGAGTGGAGGATAGATCGATCATCTTGTCCCCGTCTGTGTGTGTAGATATAGCATTAGCATAATTTATATATATATATATATATATATATATATATATATATATATATATATATATATATATATATATATATATATACATATATATATATATATATATATATATATATATATATATATATATATATATATATATATATATATATATATATAGTTTCTTGTATTCTTCGCAGACCTGATCACAAGGGCGTCCAGCGGTCTTTTTCTGATTGGTTAATGTTGTCTGTTTTTCTTGGCTTGTGAGTCACCAATTTCATTTGTGAGCGAGTATTCGCCAAAGATACACGTGAAACATTTTAACTTATGATTTTAACTGGACTTACCAAACACAGATAATTTTTTCCAATTTTTACCAGCCCACTGGGGTGTACAAAATAACATTAATGTTCCCGACTTCTGACAGTCGTATTCAAGCGGATTTATCCAGATTTTACGCTGTGCAGAATCGGAGCTCTAACATAGAGTTGTCCGATAGGATTATCATCATCATCATTTGTAACATTATTTTTGCAACCAGATGTTTCCCAATATTGGAAGTATTTTCCTCTTTTAACTGTGAATCCCAAGAGCACGTTCCTACATCAACTATTGGTGGTGACATTTTGTTCATCCAGGAAAACAAAAACACCAGATTCGGCTTTCACCTCACTAGCCTTTGTTTGTTTGAGGATGGACTGGGGCCAATGTGGGAAGTGAACCTGATATTATATTTATTCAGGGATAATTATATTTCCAAGGGATATCACCAAGAGTAAGTAAGAGTGATTGAGTGGCCACTGCATGAAAGATTGCGTGAGTATTTTTCTTTGTTTCAGGGAATTTACCAACATTGGATTTGCTTAAACTTGTTTACTTTACTGTGTAGCTTATAGTAGGAACTTGTTTACTTTACTGTCTACTCTGTAACATAGTGCTAACCTTCGACCGTTGGGTTATTAACTTTTGGGTTCTTTTCTCCGTAGGAGGAGGGTGCATTTATTCTGCTATTTCATATGTATGTAAATCTGATTTTATTTGATGTTTCTTTAGATACTGATATTGTCAAGTTTAATGATAATAAACAACAAAGAAACTTAACTTTGTGTGTTGGTCAGACCCATACCCGTAACCATAGCTTTTCACGTTTGTGTGTCTTGTTGTCACATAGCTGTGTGTGTGTGTGTGTGTCGTTAAACATATATTTATATGTATGAGGAGGGCAAGGTTGTCTGGTACTAACAGTCGTATAGATAGGCTGGAACAGAGAAACTTACTATGATAGGAAACTCTTTACAGAGCGATACAACAGGAGGCAATCTGATCATCAGAAGAAGTCCCCCCGTCCGACAAGTGTTACGGCCCAGTATACTCCTTTACACTCTAAGGGGGCGGGCCCACTTGGGTCATGACTCCCAAGTGTCTCAGCCCCCTGTTGTCTTGTATCGAAAATGAACCCATTTCACTTTGGTAGCAACTTTAAAATGCACAACTCCGCCAGCCATGGAGGCAATTGTGAAAGTAACAAAGAGAAGACAAATTACTCCGTTCGTTCCGTCGCACACCACAACTAGGGACAGACACGGACCCACCTGCGCGAAGCCGACGAGGCTAGCCACTGCGCGCTAGCAACTGAAATTCTGTGCCCAACACCTCTTATAGTATTCGCCGCGTGTTGCTCGTCAGTCACAGCCCTTTCACCAGTACACTGAAAAACTCAACGTATTGTAGACGTAGACAAAATTCCTGGTGTTTTCTGTACCGCAGAATTTACTGTCACGATTTCCATAGCCCATTGCGGTTGTTCCACCGTCAGCATGATGCCTTTTCGGCAGTTTCACTAAGCCTCTTCAGTGCCCTTGTTCTCGACTGTCCCCTCAGCCCCAACAGTTTCAATAAATCATACACTGATGCAGCCACGAGCTCTCTTGCGCCACCTCAACAGCCACGACCCTTGCAGTAAACCCATCATGTCTCAGATCCGCGGCCAGATCATTATATTTGGCCGTTTTGAACGCATGTTGCTCGTCCAATCTGGATTCGAATGGCACGGTCAGTTCAATCAGTATAACCTGAAGCGATGCTGAAGAATGAAGCACTATATCCGGCCGTCTCCGCGATTTTCTAATACTCTCTGGATATGCCCCTCGTCCAGGTAGGTCTACCGCCATCTCCCAGTCGTTTGCACAGTCAAGAAGAGATGGTAAACTGCTACCTGGTTTACTCGGTTTGGGGTGTGCTGACTTTCCTGCCCCCAGAAAGTATGTATTTGAGGTGCTCAGCCTGGCTTTGCTATTCGCCTTCATCTTTGCCAGGTCTATGGTCGCAGCAAGCTCATTGTGGCGCCAAGTGTATCGCGCTCGCCCTAATGACACCTTACACGCTGAGAGCACGTGTTCAAGTGTCTGCCTCCCCTGGCACAGGGGGCACTGCTCATCATCCGACTTTCCCCATCTCACAAGGTTTGTGGCCGACGGCAGCAGGTCATACATTGATCTAACGACGAAGCTGAGCCTAAGAGGTGCCATATGCCATATATCATTCAATGTCAAGGACCTCTGCAGGGCTCCTTCCCATGTAGTCCATTGACCTTGTTGGGGCTGCTGCACTGCTTTTTGCAACCTCTTATCATTCTCAGCTCCTCGTATCTCCTGAACTACCATGTCTCTGCGCTCCCTGCTTGATACCTATGACCACCAGCGGATGTCTCCATAATCAAATCCCCGTCTATTCGTTTGTGTGTATCCGATTACCTCCCTCAGTTTGAGCGACTCTTGGGTAGCATCAACAGCTTCTTCCACTCTCCACTTCCTTCCCATTTTCAGTGTGGGCTGAATGGACTTAACCACATCATCTGCCGACTCGCGTAGCATCATTGCAAGCCTTGCCTTTCCAACTTTGTACTCTTCAACAACTGACTTGAAGGAAAGCAGAAGTTTTGACTTTTTGCAGTACAATGCTACATCTGACAGACCTGGCGGTACACCTAGCCATTTCCTCATGAACTTGTTGACCTTCTGCTCTATAGCTTCCACTGTACGTTTGCTTATTTCATATATAAGCAGTGGCCACAGCAACTTAGGTATCTACATGAACTGGAGGCACCACAGTTTGAATTTCCGTAGGAGTCTGCTTTGGTCTATGATCTGTGGCCCTCTGCCTGCCATTTCTATTGTCTGTTGCACTGCCTTCGAGTCTTTTAATGAGGCATCGTACACCCTGCCAAGACTTTTAACAGGTTCCTCAATGACAGTAGGGATTCTTTGGTTGGAAACCATGAATATGACCTCTGCTATCTTCCCTTTCCTGACTGATAGGCTTCTCGACTTCTTGGGTTTGAAGCTCATTCTGCACCAGCTGACTAGTTCATCCAGGCGTGCTAACATCCTCCGGGCCTGATGTTCATCTGATGTCACAATTGTTGTGTCATCCATGAATGCTTTGAGTGGTGGCATGTGACACATTCCACCGAGCTTTGGACCTATAGCCATTCCTTCAGCCGCATTGAGGATTACCTGCATGGCCATTACGAATAGTATCGGAGAGCTGGTACATCCCATCGCAATTCCAACTTCAAGGCCAACCCACTTCGTTGTGTACTCTCTGGTTGAAAATCTGACAGAAAACCCTGCGAAATACAGCTTCAGCATTGCTGCAATCTCTTGTGGAACATGATACATTTCTAGGGCCTGCCACAACATCTGGTGTGGAACGGATCCATAAGCATTTGCTAGATCCAACCACATTACATGGAGGTTTGTTCTGTCAGACTTTGCCTTTTGGATTGCTTCCCAGATTATTGTGGCATGCTCTAGACATCCTGGTGTACCTGGGATACCCCCTTTGTGAATGGTAGTGTCAATGTACCCATTTGCCAGGAGGTATGTAGTGAGCCTTTTCGCCATCACTGAGAAGAATATCTTCCCTTCCACATTAAGTAGTGAGATTGGCCTGAACTGACTGATGTCTGTGGAATTTTGTTCCTTCGGGATGTAGACTCCGTTCGCCTTTCTCCATTCCTTGCTTACAAGCTGGGTTTTCCACGCATTCTTCAGTAAACGGAGCAGTCGTTTGAGCACCCCGGGGCATCTCTTATACACAACATATGGAACACCATTAGGACCTGGAGCTGACTTGCACCGAGCTTTCTGGACAATGCTTTCTATCTCTTGCACCGTTGGGAGCTTGGTGTTAAATTCAGCTCCTGGCTTACTCGGCCATTTAAGGCCTGCCATGCTGCTGAGCGGCTCATCTTTGCGACCATCTGAATATGTCATTCTAAGGTGTTCTTCCGGGTCTTCTTTCCTGATGTTTAGCGTACCCGACCGTGGCTGCTCAAACAGTTCTTTGGCAAACTAGAAAGGCTCCCTGAAGAATCTTTCCCTATCCCTTCGCGTCTTCCCTCTCTTCCTGCATAACCTTTCTGCTCTACAAAGGGCATTATGTTGGCCTTTCAGTCAAACCTGTCGTAACCCTTCCTTCTCTGTGGCAACTGCGTTCCTGAACAGTTTTCGGGCATGCTTCTTCTGTTTCCTGATTTCTTCTATTTTAATTTGTCTTCTACTTTTTCGCGGTTGGTTACTTTCCCTTGCCTCCTGACTCCGAACACTTTGCGACATTGCAGATATATTATGTCGCCGAAGATTTCCAGCTCCTTCCTCAAAGTTATCTGCTTCAGGTTGTTATCCAACTCTTTTGCCAAGGCTTCGTCCAACTGTTCCCAAAGCCCTTTTGCACTGGCAGGTGGAAACGTGATTGCATCTCTCTTCCCATCCAAGAAGTGTGTGAGATCATCATCAGGCAGATCAACTTGAATGTACTCAGCACTGTGGATTGACTCCTGGCTGCGTTCTTCTAATGTCTTACCCGTCAAGACAGAGCGCTGTTGATCTCCCCCTGATGAACTCCCACACCCCTTTTTCGTTCTGTGGATTTTCATTCCTCTCTGAGTAGAGAATTTCCTACCACAGGCACATGGAAATTCCTGCCGTTGTTCAGAGCTCGAAGTCCGTGTAACGTGTCTAGTCGATTCCAATGAGGCGCCTGTGGATTCATCATTCTCCCCCCCCCCCCCCCGGTGAATCTTGGGGGCATCTATCACTTTTGGGTCCTGTAGCAATTGTAATACAGCTTATGGGGTGCTAACCCGGTCAGCCGGTTTCTAGTCTTTCCCAGTGTCATCTGTCTTTCCAGAGGTCCATCGGCTCATTCCAGATACATATCTTTTTCCTTAAGCTACCACCCGTGAAATCTATTTCTCACACCTTTCTCACGTACCTATCACCATCCACTCTACTCAGACGGGCCAAAAATAACTCACAACCTATCTGTACGACAATAATTAAAAATATGTATATTTTGTAAAATGATGTCTTAATACTTAAAATCATCATATTATGTAAAAATTGTCCTCTGTCCACCGATCTGCCTAAGCAAAATTCTCCGAATCTTTTGGCCGAATACTATCACCAATCAAGAACTGCTTACTCGGAGCAACCACGAGGTCATGTACGCCATCATAGCTGGCAGATGCTGAAGTTGGGTTGGCCACGTCCTCAGAAGAGACCCTTATACCATCACAAGAACAGCTGTTCTTTGGACCCCTGAAGGAAAGCGACACAGAGGCCGACCAAAAACTACTTGGCGGAGAACTGTGGAAGCCAAGGTGCAAAGAATGAACCAGAGCTAGGGCACTGCACGAAGGACGGCCGCCGACCGAGCAATGTGGAAGCAGTTTGTTGCTGCCCTACAAGACGTCACTGCTTTGACAGTCGGCGGCTAAGGATCAAAGAAGATTATGTAAAGACATTACTTCATTTATGGTTTTTAAAAAGTAGATAAAGATGTAGAAATATGAAGAAGAAAACGTGGTTGATGAACAATGATAAAGAAGAAAAAAGAAAGCAATATACACACAAAGAGAAATATATACCTGTTTTTCCAACCGGGCACTCGCATTCAAAATATCCAACTCTATCATGGCAGGTTCCGCCGTTGTAGCAAGGCATGTTCTGGCAATCGTCCTCGTTCAATTCACACCGTTTGCCGGCCCAGCCGTTGACACAAACACAGATATAGGAGCCAACACTGTTGATGCATGTACCGCCATTTAAACACAGGTTCGGATCCAGGGCGCATTCATCGATGTCGTCGTCACAATATTTGCCTGGAATCAGAAATGCACAGGTAAGAACGGTAGCTGAATCATCGCCATTGGTACGGCCAAAGACAAAGCTATTATTATCATTGTAAGTCATTATTATCAAAGTTACTGTTATTCAGAATCGACATTACTGCACTCCGGGCAAACATATAGGTGCTCAGTCTCCCTCAGCAAACGTCGAAGGGTATGAATGATAATTGTTCCTGTTGCGCGCTGGTTGTATATGCGCCGGATGTATTCTTTCTTACGTTCATCCCTGCCAGTCTTACGCCTAATGCCAAACTCTAGCAATCGTAGCCTATTACTAATACAATCATCAATATCAAAGTGAGTGCTGCCATCTAGGGAACATAAACTCCAAAGTAAATTTGGAGCCACAATGTGAAGCCAACTGAAGACAATAAAGCTCATCCATTCAAGACAGGAGGAAGTCCTCTGGTAAGGAGGGGGCAACCCAGAGAAAGCCAAAGACGCTGGCGATGAATTGAACAAACATTAAGGAAACCTGTCGGTAGTATTATTACCATGCAGGCACTGTTCTGGAACCCTCAGGGTATGCGAAGTGCAGGTAGACCGAAAAACGCTAGGAGTCAAGAAACGGTCACAGAAATGAAAATGGTGATGAAAATATGGAAAGACCTTCAGGTGACTACGCGATAGGAGGTCTTGGCATGTGAGTGTTGAAGGTCTATTCTACTTGGAGAGCTGACAGGGTAATGACTGAATTAAGTCGTGAGCTACCTTCTAAAAGAAAGCATTAGACTAAAAATAAATAAAGAAGGAAATCCAAGGGCTGTGAGTAATAAATAATAAATGAATACAGGTTTGGTTTGGTGTGGTTTGGTTTTGGTTTGGTTTGGTTTGGTTTTGGTTTGGTTTGGTTTGGTTGTAAGGACCATCTTCATTGCACATGGACAACTTCATCAGTGCTCCGATCTCCTCCCGTAGATCACGCAAGGAGGATCTCAGCACAGTGCACGAACTCTGTAGCACCGGCGAGGATCCCAATAAGTGTATAAAGGAATCACACAGTCTATAAATATTTTTGTAGTGGGTAGGTTTCCTTATTTTTAATTTTGCCAGGGCAGCGGCCGTATGGTCTACTCTTTATGCTTTCCAATTGCTAAGGGATTTTTAACGTGCACAACTTGTACATGGGACCTTCTATTTTTTTTCGCTCTTATCCGAGAAGGATGGGCATCCGATCTCACTACCCAGGAGATCAAGGGGGAGTATGACATCATTAGTAACTACTAGTTCTGAAAAAAGTTCCATCACTTATATGCCATGTGCTGGGAGTGAACACGTGTACCTTCAGAATTAGAGGCGGACGCCATACCTCTGAGCCACTCCGGATAAACCCCCCCCCCCCTTTTTTCCCGGCAATATAGGTAGATAGCAGGTAATGGTACAACTTTGGGAGCCGCGCTGGTGTAATGGTTACCACATTGCGCTGGCGTTCAGGTGTTCAAAGTTCAATCCCGGGCGTGGGCATTTGAAAGCACAAGTGCTGCTGGTTAAGGGAAAAAAAAAGATACAACATAATGAATTAAGTACCTAGACAATACAAAAGCAACATAAATGATAGTCTCACCGGGGAATTTAAATAGAGACCATCCTAGCGGCGACATTGTCTCGTTGCGAGAGGAACAATTAATTGGCCGTGTGTCCTGTCCATTCACGATTTTCTCTCGCAGCACAGCAATGGACTGAATGGTACGGCAAGGTCAGCAATGTTGAAATAATGGCAAGAACCAGTCAAATGCCAGTGGAATCAGAGTTGAGAAAATGACGCTGGTGCTGGACGGGAACCAATATAATAAGAAAACCAAATGATAGCTTTACAAGGCAGTCCGTGTTGGAGGAATCGGCTAGGGTATAAGGAAAAAGAGGGAGATCAAAAGACATACAGAAATAATTAGACGTGAAGGCATGAACGGATAGCACAAGACAGGAACCTTCGCTTATATTTGTTGAAGACCTGTGCTCCATGGCCCAGCTGAGAGGAAATGACTATGGTCGTTGCTGCCTTTAGCCCCTGTAGTTTCCAGGGAGGGGGGGTTGATGGGTCATTGATGAGACACATAAAGAATAGGATTACTGCTTCGCTCAAGTAAGTGGTATGAGGTTGTGTATGAGGTTGTGTATGAGGTTGTGCATGACGTCGGCAACCTTATCATGTAAAAAAAAACTGCTGGATACAGAACCAATGTTGCAATCCCTGGCTTGTTGCCTCCCATACTTGCTGTGGTACCCGATCTTCTCCCATTCTGCAGACATGGCCGAACCATCTTATTTGGGACCGTTCTATTAGGTCTGCAGGGGTTGGGTTTTTAGGCCTTTATACTTCTACTAAAAAAAGTTAGTTGCTTATCCTTTACAGGACGTGGCAATCAACCCCAGCTTTTATTGGCTGTTTGTGATTTTTCTAGTCAATTTTTTCATTCAGTAGTTTGCCATTGCTTTCTGAACGGTACGGCGCTTATACCATTGTTAAAAATCCACACAAAGCGATCTGCTACCAAACCGCCTGCAGCAGGTTTCGAACCTGGTATATCTGGATTATGAAACTGCGTTCATATCCATTAGGCCAGAGACGCCGACTATACTTCTACTCAACAAGATAAATACAGATACTAGTAATGACAGTAATAGGAAACTGCACACAGCATTATAACACAAGAGGCAATCTGATCATCAGAAGTGGTTATACTTCATGCCATTACCATGCTGTTCGCACCATGCAGTACCCAGGGATCTCCGATGAGATGGAAAAAAAAATAATAGAAAAAACAGAATAGGACTAGTAATCTTTCAGGCGTGTCGTGTGAAGTTCTGCATGGGAGGAGACCACCTCATCTTGTAAAACATATCGCTACAGAAACCATCACTGTAAGAGCATATGAATGTCTCTCACTCACCACTTTCATTCTCCATCACGAGAAACAATCGTCACACCGACCTCTACCATAATCCGCTTCCATCACAACAACAACAACAACAACATTACCTCTGTAGGAATTCGAGCAGTGACAATCATAATCGTTGACCTTGTCTACACACGTGGACCCATTATGACACCTGTTGTTGACACAGTCATCAATATTCACCTCGCAGTTTCGACCTCTGAACCCTGGTGTACAGATTTGTGGAGAGGAAAAAAAAAATAAACATCAATGGGGATGAACATAGGGGATTACAAGGGAGCTGTTCAACCGAACATTTATTGATGACCTGAAAATCTGATGAAATGAGGATGTGGAGAAAAGAAGATGAAGTGGAGGTGGAAGCAGCGTGTACAATCCTCTAACAGAGACGCACCAACTGAAGAAGAAGAGGAAGACGAAGATAAAGAAGAGGAAGACGCAGAAGAAGAAGAAGAACAAGAAGAGGAAGAAGAAGAGGAAGGAGGAGGAAGAAGCAGAAGAAGAGGAAGAAAAAGACACGGAAGAAGAAGAAGAAAAAGAACAAGAAGCGGAAGAAGAAGAAGAGGAAGGAAAAGAAGAAGGAGGGGAAAAAGAAGAAAAAGAGAATGAAGAAGATGGAAGAGAGGAAGAAAAAGAAGAAGATGAAAGAAGAAGAGCAGGAAGAAGAAGAGGAAGAGGAGGAGGAGGAAGAATAAGAGCAGGAGGAAGAAGAAGAGGAAGAAGAAGAAGAAGGACAAGAAGAAGAGGAAAAAGGAGAAGAAGAGGAAGAAGAAGGAGAGGAAGAAGAAATGAGGAACAGTGAGGCAATAATAAACAAAACCAGACACAAAAGAAGACAAACAAGATATACATAAAGATATACAGATACCAGCATCAGACAAAATATGACAGACCCGACAGTCAAGAAATTCCAAATATGCGTCAAGTTAATCTAACTGTGGGAAAACACTCCCGGTCACCATCTGTATAATCCAGTCACTAGAATGTAATGTCATATAAACAGCAACAAACAGAGGTATGTCATCATACATCACACTCAAATCATATTCACTACGTAATGCTTACATACAATGTCAAACTGCTCATTTGTCTATCTATAAGTGCAAGGTCTGATTTTTAACTGCGAATGCTAGACTCAAGACTAGTTCCCATCCTATTTTCAGACACAAATCTGCCTGCGAAATAAAGCCATGGACTAGCTACATCGAGTATCACTGTATTACTACTTTTCTAAGTTGAAACAGCCTGTAACGAGCAATGAAAAAATCCCGATAGCTTTTCGGGAAAGCCGCGGTAGCGCAGTGGATAGTGCACTGGCTTCCTAGCTCGGTGGTCCATGGTTCGATCCCCAGTTGCGGTGGGATTTTTAGACCACAAACGGCTCCGGGGTCGACCCAGCCTCATGAAATGAGTACCAGAGCAACTCTGGGAAGGTTAAAGCGGCCGGCGTGATGCTGACCACATCACCTCTAGTGTGCCGATGGTCAAGAAAATATGGGCCTAACACCATATTCCCAATATGCCTCAATGGGCGTGTAAAGGGATCCTTTTTTCGGGAAAGCACGGAAAATGCGGCATTGTACCGTGAAAGATAATCTAAACACCCATTAAAATAGCACGCAGACCTTTCATATTTTTTCGTGGTGTTCTGACTTTTCACCATGTCATGATAAGTTTGACTACAAAGATCCAATGAAGTTGAAGTAGAGTGGACAGGATGAAATGATCACAGGAGAAGTAGTGCCGTCATCAGGACATGCAGCAGATCAACATAATTATTTCTCTTGTCATGTTTCAAAACAGGTGAATAGATTCAAATACCTGATAATATCGGATGGAAGTTGTATCTCAGAAGTAAAGAGCAGCCCAGGCAAAAAAGCAGCATTCTATAAAATGAACAGTATTTTGTGCAACAATTCTTTGTTAAAGGAAGTAAGAAAGATAGTTCTTCAGTGTTATATAGAACCAAAGATAGTTCTTCAGGGTTATATAGAACCAATCCTAACATGCGGGAATGAGCCGTGGACAAACAAGTAAACAAGTTGGAAACGCGCTACAGGCCACAGAGATGTGGTTTTACAGAAGAATGTTAAAAATACCATGGGTAACTAAAATGAGTCACCTCGTGAAGGTCTGAATCCTACCTCTAAATGTTCTACAGCACCACTTGCCTTAAACCCTTTCGATGGTTTTCTCTCATATACGTTGTATTTTCCCTCCCTATACGCTAGAAATTCCCTGTCGTTCCCCTACACTACCATATTAACATATTCTACTTCCTACACATACACTAATACAGCGGTAGATAAATAAGCTGTAAGGATCTACTTTAAAAAACAGATCTTCAAAAATGAACCCTGATAAAATCACGTCTGTAGACTGGTGGAAAATCAGTGTCAGTTGGAAAATGCGTTTTAAATGGTCTCTGAGCATTGCATTTCTTGACAAAAGCAGACATCGCAAAACTAGCAGAGCTGAAAGAGAACTAAGAACACTTCAAACGAATAGAACAAGAGAGAAGGATCAGCGATGACAGTTCAAATAAAAGGAGGCGAAAACTATAAACAAACGAAAGAAAAAAATAATCATTGAAAATAGTGATGGGTGTTAAGACCTTTAATCGTGGGGTACCGTGGTTTTAAACGCTGGTGAGAGAGAGCAAGAGATGGATATGAACGAGTCTATCAGAGTGCACCATCAAGACCAGTGACATAAAACGTTGGAGATCCATTGTAGCCGACCTTCGTTCTGGAGATGGCACCTGAAGATTTGAGAGAGGTCTAATCTGAACTTAAAAGGGCTTAAAATTATTACTGGGTAATCTTTACCTTCAATCGTAAAATGATAGAGTGACATCCCCTTGTAATGTTCGTCTTTGTAAATATCACGGTCTATCACTCCAAAGGGAGGCTACTCTATAAATTTACTAGTCAAAAGGAAAATATAACCTTGTTTTCTTCCCCACCATCACCTAAAGATCTACCAAATCATCTCTAGCGTTCAACGACCGGCTGATGACCCCTGCACTACTACATTCTGTCATACAATCATATCAGTCTATCTCATACGTATGTCCAGACACAGTTAATTACTTTGGGTTTTATTTTCTTCTTTCATTTATTGATACACTTCATTCACACGCATCGCCGACGAAGGGTAGGGCGAGCGGGGATAACGTCCTGGGTGCTACAGGCAAGGATTCGTCGGAGCGGGCGACTAAATTGTGTTTCATCATGAAACTCGACTTTTCTTGTTATGTGACACAATTCGCACAAGCTAAAGCATCCATTGTAAATCTCTGATAAGAAAACACCACAAATAAAGGTTTACGTATTTATCATCATTCTATTTTTAACTGTTATCGTGATTTTGTTGTTGTTGTACGAGGTAATAGCTGTCTACAACTATTAGCAATTTTATTGGGAGTCGCGCTGGTGTAATGGTCACCACCACTGCGCTGGCGATCGGGTGATCCAGGTTCAAGCCCGAGCGAGGGCATTTGAAGAAGTTTCGTCGACCAGGGACTGGAATAACCTGAACGACCCAGCTCTAATGGGTACTCTCCGAAGACAGCGAGTATCTGCCTGAATGGAGAGAGGACACCTGTCAGCGTACAGGGAAAATAGGATACTCACGTAAAATCAGTCTAAGGTTAGACATACTTACCTGAGATTTCGCCTCGAGTAATAGCGGACTTACGTAAAAAAAAGCAATTTTATTCACGTGTCTTACTTACTTTCAAGTAACCTTTCGCTAACTAAAAGTGTCTACAGACTTTCATAAATGGATGCTTGCGTAGAATAGAAGGATTGAAGTGGTATGACAAGATCGCTAATGTGGAACTGATGATAAGAACTAGATAGGTGCCAGTAGAACAAGAGATGAGCAGAGACGCGGGAGATGAGTACAACACACATTGAGGAAACCTGTTGAATCAAAGCATCACAAGGCAGTCCTTGTTCTGGAATCCCCAGGGTAAGAGAGGCAGAGGTAGACCAAAGAACACACGGAGAAGAGAACTGGAGACAGACATGAAGGGGATGAAGAAAACATGGAAAGACCTTCAGCTGATGGCACGTGACAGGAAGATTTGGTATAAGTTTGTTGAAGTCCAATGTTCACTGGGGAGATGAAAGGTGAAAAAGAAGATAAAGTTGTAGAGAAGGGAACACATGTCAAAACAATGGCCCCAGGCGCCGAATTCTCTAAAGCCTGCTTAACTCACATGTATCAGGTTTCGCCTGGAAAGTGTCTCTAAATTAACACAATGGAGACGGTAGCAAAACCCCACTTCCGGTGGCCGAATCTCCCTCAAAAGTGACAAACAAATGTTGTCCTCGATTCGGCAGGCACTTGGGACCTCAAAGTCACCTCACTGGTGGTACACGGGTTGTACCACAAATAGACAGCTGAACACGGACGCTACTGAAAAGCTTCAATCATGAAGGAATTCCCCCAGAAAAATTTGACCGCGGTTGACAAACAATCCACAAATAAACCAGGAGGTTCGTTGTGTAGCGAATATTTCGAAAAGTCCGAAATTCTTGAAGCGAGAACTGATTTCACGTGTAGAGTTTAATAATAGGCTCTATGTCATTGGTTGTCTCTAACTTTTCCGACATTGTGCTTGTTGTAGAATGTTGTCAAATTGCTAGAGGTTTCCGGAGAGGATGAGACGGGAAAGTCTGTTTCTGTGTGTGTCTAATAAAGAGTTGGGAGTAGGGGTTGTTTATTTTACATGATGTGCCAGTTTTGCCGCGTGTTTACTAAAAGTGGTTCGAGAATGCAGCACATTCAATTCTAGGACTTTTAGACAAGATAGAAAGAAATATGTAGCAGTGAGGGTCACAAAACAATCAAAATCCAATACCATAATTTCCGCCGTAAGTACGTCGGTCGGTTACATCATGCACACCGTCATTTGCGCACTTTTCTATTTTCGAGAGAGTACATTAACTTTCAACCACAGCTAAGGGGTGCAACTGTGGTTGAAAGTTAGACAATAATTGTATTGTTTCCCTAATATGTTCTTCTTCTTCTTCTTCTTTGATCCTTAGCCGCCGATCGTCAAAGCAGTCAGTGGCCATCACGCCTAGTGGCGTCTTGTAGGGCAACAACAAATTGATTCCACTTTGCTCGGTCGGCGGCCATCCTTCGTACAGTGCCCCAACTCTGGTTCATTTTTTGCATCCCTGTCTATGTAAAAAAAAAAAAATTGAAGTTACGGAAACAACAAGGAATAAACAAACTTTGCTGCGGGACGGACATCCGGAGTCTGAGGCTCGTATGACTGTCAGTGGTGAAAGCCCTAATATGTACTCTCCCGAAAATAGAAAAGTGCGCAAATGACGGTGTGCATGAACAGTTTGATTATGGAAAGTAGCCAACAAGCAATTGATAAACAGTGCACGAACTGGAGACAAAAATGTGCGGAGATGCAGATTAAATCAACAGACATTCAAGATACTCGCCTGTCCAGTTTCATTCAGGAAACGGATTTAACTCATCATTTTCTTAAAAATAACCTTAAAATATAAGTTTTTGATTGTTTCTTCACGACAAAATTTTAATTTAAAGTATTGCAGACTTATTATTATGGATCAAAATGATAAGATGGCTGCAATTAAAAACCTGTCAATTTTGACAAGTTTATACATAAAACACAAGTATCTAATGTACACACGCCCATAAGGAATGCAAAGAAATAATCGCTGCTCTCCTGTGTATTCCAGAATTAGATCAATCTCTGAATGTACGCTGATCTTGTGTGTATTATTGAGTTAGATCTATCTCGGAATGTACGCTGATCTTGTGTGTATTACAGAGTTAAATCTATCTCTGAATGCACGCTGCTTTTGTGTGTGTTCATGAATTAGATCTATCTCTGAATGCACACTGATCTTGCGTGTATTTGTCACATAATCATTGGGTCGATCTCTTTTCCTCTCCGGCAGTATTTAGTTAAATTTGTGTGTGTGTACTAAATTACATGAAATTTCCGTGGTCGGCCCTTCTCTTTCTCTGCCCTCAAGCAGATATTAGCTATTTTCGTATCAACTTTACGCTCCCTTCAGTGATAATTGATTACGTTTGCTTTGCGCTTCTCGGCTTTGCTTAGATCAGTGTTTCTCAAGCGGAATGCCGCGGCACACTTGTGTGCCGCCGCGCCTATCAAAGTGTGCCGCACAAATTTTGTAAATTTACCACATGAAGTATACTTTTAGTGATCATGTAAAATAAAACTGATCTTACAGCTTGAATTCATTCATTAATAAATGGAGCTATTAACTGCTTTGAACAAAAATAGATATACTTCAAAATTATTTTGAACAATTAAAAGAAAATCAAATTGAGAGTGCTTTTTATTCTAAAGTACCCACACATTAGTGTATTTTATTTAGTATATACCACTGTAAATCAGAGGCACATCTCCAATCCAATCTGCAAGTCTGGAAGGAAGAGCTGGAGAAGAGAGGCATGGTCATAAGCAGCTCTAAAACAAAATCCATGCTGATATCACGAGAAGAAAGAAATCAGATTAAGCTTGGAGAACAGGTCCTGGAGCAGGTCGACCACTTTAAATACCTCGGTGCTATTATAGACCAAAAGGGAGGCATCAAAGAAGAGTTGGCCACTCGAAAAGCACCAGCTAGGAGAGATTTTCAGGCCATAAATCGAGGATTCCTCAGCAAGAAAGAGGTTGGTAAGAAAACGAAGATGGCTGTATACCGCTCCACCTATGTCTCAGTCTTGACATATGGATGCGAGTCATGGGCAATGACTACAACCCACAAAAGCCAGATCCAAACCTCAGAAATGAAGTATCTGAGGAAGGTGGTTGAAGTAACAAGAAGAGACATGGTCCGCAACCAGACGATACGTCAAGGCCTAAAATCCCACCCCCTGCAGACCTAAGTAGAACAGTCCCAACTAAGATGGTTTGGCCATGTCTGCAGAATGGGAGAAGATCGGCTACCACGACAACCATGGGAAACAAAGAGCCAGGGATCCAGACCCCAAGGACGACCCAGAGTTCGCTGGGAGGACAACATTAGACAATCTTTGAAGGACCGAGGACTAGAATGGAACCAGGCCAGGAGGAAGACAGCCGATAGGATAGTCTTGCGCTTTCTCTTCCAAACCTCTACACCTCACGATAGAAGGGGAACGACTAAGTAAGTAATATACCACTGTAATTTTTTATTCAGATAGGTGTGCCACAAATTTTTAGAAAATTGAAAAGTGTGCCGTGAAAACAAAAAGGTTGAAAAACACTGGCTTAGATTAAGACGCAGGTAAAACCAAGATGGGCCCGTTCAATTTTCGTATAGTGACCGCGTGTCATGTTTACCTAGGAGTTCCCCCGCCATAAATTATCGACCTGTGGGCACTCGGCGGAAACGAAGGACATAATCATTTCCTGTACACCTTGTTACAAAGACATTACTTTAGATGAAATTAAGCAGTTGTTTGTAAACATTGCCGAGAAAGTATCGGATGTTTTCATTCCATATTTGGGACACATGACCTTTGCAGTAATGCACAGAAATTTCCTAGCGGAAATAATTTGAATTACCCCCCAAAACACGCAAGTTTTGAAATGACTGGCGGGGGTTCGAAACAGATGAACAACCAAATTCCTGATTGGACCCTGCCTAAATCGTAACAAAGTAGACAAGTGCAATATAACCTGACACCTTAGCCAGTTTTGAACACTGTGAAAATCTACCTCGCGCCAAGAAGACAACCAGACCTTGTCAGAGTTAAGACTAAAATCAGCTTTCATTTATCGGACCGGACCGTTGTTTGAGCGTCTTCAGTACTTACAGCCCAGTTAAACTCTACTATTTTAACACGGAAAACCGGAATCTGTGGGAACTGAAAACAAGTCAAAGAGTGAACTTATTGCTAAAGTAACAACATCCCAGACCAAGTGTAAGAGGCCTCTACAAGTGCCTTTATTTCTCTAAGCCAGCAGTCCGTGAGCATAAAGATTGGCGTAAGTTTTACATTTTGAATTCTATATTTTTCACTATTCTCTTTTTTTTTAATCCTTAGCTGTCGACCGCCAAAGCACTCAGTAGCCATCACGTCTGGAGGCGTCTTGTAGGGCAGCAACAAACTGATTCCACTTTGCTCGGTCGGTGGCCATCCTTCGTACAGTGCCCCAACTCTGCATCTCAGCCGCCACAGTCCTCCGCCAAGTTGTTTTTGGTCGGCCTCTATTTCTGTTTTCCTTCAGGGGTCCATAGCATAGGTGTTCTTGTGATGGCATCAGGGTCTCTTCTGAGGACATGGCCAACCCAACTCCAGCGTCTGCCAGCTATGATGCTGTGGATGTCCTCTTGCTTGCGCCGAGTAAGCAGAACTTGGTTGGTGATGGTATTCGGCCAAAAGATTCGAAGAATTTCTCTTAGGCAGGTTGTGTTAAAGAGGACAATTTCGACATTTCGTGATTTTTCTTTTCTCGAGTGGATTTATCCAGAAAAAAAGAATACTTGGGTCCATAACCGGCACTCAACCCCAGAGAGAAACAAAGAAAAAAAAACACAGATAGAAGATCCTTTGCTTATCCTTATTGGTTTTCTAACAGTGTACCTACCAGACATTTCCTTAAATATCGGACTACTGTGTGCTGCCCATGGTGAACATTTCGATCGCAATCTATATATTTCTACATGGACTACATGACGTGAATTTTGACACATAAAATTAGCACTATCTAAGCGGGCGTTCCCCATCAGGAAAATTAATCCTTCTTTGAGGAACTGGGGCTCCTTTCGATCAGCACGACCCATGAAATATGTCAAAGATACACAGCTGTTACAGACAAGAGTAGTCGTTAAGTGTGATTGAATGTGGCCACAGACTGACAGATTGTAAGAAAGAAAAATGAATATTTCATATTTTGTATAATCATTTTACTCACTTCTGTCTTTTCGGGTTCACTACTACTGTTATATTAATGTTTTCCCAGGATAGATTAACTAAAGACTGTGTTCTTTCCTTTATCGTCTATCCCTTCACTTTAGTATTAACTTTAATCTTTTGGGTTAAGTACCTCTGCTGGGATCTACTTTGGGGTTCCTTTACCAGAGAGGAGGAGGGCCTATTGGGTTAATAATTTGTCTTGAATTTTTGTTGTCTGTGTAGTGAAATTGACAGAGATACAACGGTAAAATACCTCCAAAGATAACATTTAAGGATAAAAAACATAATGCGTAGGCTGCGAATAGTACATATCGCCTAGACCGCGGGTCATCATCCTACATAATAATTGACTTGCTAGACAGGAGGGGAACGGCGGATCAAAAAGGAAAAAAATATGACTGGAAAGATTGCGTGAGACTAGAAAGGCTAAGGAGACGCAATTGGGTGCGGGGGGGGGGGGGGGGGAGGGGGGGGGGGGGAACGGAGAAAAGTCACGTTTCCCAAGTTGACATAAAAAGTAAGCAACTCGACAGAAGGGACCATAGATATGTTACGCCACAGTCATTTATTGGACGCTTTTGCGCGATACCAAGCCCTTGATTTGAATTCAGCGGCTAAAACGCAGATGTTTGGAATATTACAAAATTTAAAAAGTACTTTTTTCTTAATATTAATGTTAGGAATATAAAAATTAGCTGGCCGGATGGCCCATTCTGAGCAGTGAACTAATATGGTCTTAATTTTACAGACGGATAGATAATATTGAAGATAATGACAAAAGACAGTGTTGTTCACATCATCGACAGACTGTATTGAATCTAAAAGTGTCGCGAATTGCACAAAAAAACACGACCTTGAGACGCAGGTGTTCAAATCTACGTAGTATGGAAGAGAAGGGATAATTGTGGTGGCTGTGTCTAAAAATAACTTTTAACGACAAAAATTTGGAGGGGAGAGAAAGGTTGGTTCAAAAATCAAGTAAATTTTTGTAGAAACACAAGTAGAGACGGACAGACTAACAGATAACCATCCATACTTGACTGAAGCATGACTGAAATGACTTTAGAGTAGGAAATTTGAATTTAAAATAAACCTAGGCAGTGATTGGCCACAGACAATCATATCATTAGCGCTCAGACGCGAAAGTGGGGCCATTCTTCAATAGTTGTTCAGTGATAGACACAGATTTTAAAGTGTGGTGATTTCCATATGAAAGAAAGTGAAATAAATTTAGGGACGCCATACTATAGCCAGCAGCTCAGCTGAGTTTTGCTAGCAATTCTGTGTTATTTATTCATAACCTGAGCTGTGAGTTTCTGTTGTCAACAAAGCAGTGTCTATTCAGTTGGTGACTTTACTCGAGTGTATCTGTGCAGTACTTGTGACAGAGACCACCATTATTGCCCGCCAGCACGGAGAGGTGGGACCACAAGATTTCAGCACCAGAGCTACAACTACAAGATGAGTGAGCCTCTGGTCTGCTGGACATTCACCAACGCTGTGTAGTTACTAATACCCCCATAAAAATTCCCACCATTTTCTGGACACTGTGTAGTCAATATAGACAGGTGTGATGAGGCCACCCCAACAGCACAAACATTAACTATCCTCCCAAGTAGATGACTACTAGAACATTTTAATAAAACTAACTAGTATAGTACATATATATGTACACTATTGCATTTATGATATAATATTCCATGCATTTCTTTCATAATCTCTAAATCCTTTTAAGTTCTGGTCAACCTAAAAAATTGATCCAGAACAAAATAAATGTAATTCTATCAAAAAATTTTACACACGTGAGTTAGTTCAGTGTATTTTAACATTTATTAATATTATTAGTCTTGTTAAATATCTGTGGGTATATCTATAACCTATTACACCACACTACATATCATAACCCTAGACACTTTACGTAGCCACATTCATAAAAAAAAAATTAAGTGTGAGGTCGTAGTGGTAGCAAGAAAGGCCTTCTGACAATTCTCAACTATATTTTATCTCAGGAGCCTTCACAGCTGGCCTCATACAATTACATTTAGTAATATCAACATCATACAATACCATCAACACCACTACATATATTGGGGTCTTGTCCGGGGATAATTAGCCCAACAGTAATATTAGGATCTCCTGGTGGGAGAAATAAAAGTAGGGAAATAAATTGTAAAATTCCCTTTAACATTAAAAGTGTCCCTGCAGATAAAAGTTGGTGAATCTTCACAGCCAGTAATAATTAATTAGTTAACTGGTTAGTTAGAATTGGTTAGACTATAGTCATAAGAAGTACTTAGTGTATTTACTGGTTAGAGATTTAGCTTGTATATTATTATATTGTCTAAAAAGTATGGCGGAGCTGGCAAAATTTAGATCAGCTGCTGTGCTCACCGCGAAGGAGATGGGAATGGATGGTCAAATTTTAATTCAATACGTAACGGCTGAATGTGATAAATATATTGAACGGGAAGAAAGGAGATTAGAAAAAGAGGCTGAAAGAAAATTGGAGTCTGACAGGTTGGTTGAAGAGAAGAAGTTAGAGGCTGAGACTAAGAGGTTGCAGATTGAGGCTGACAAAGAGGCAAAGGCATTGGAGGCCGAAGAAAAACGACAGCAAAGGGAGGCAGAAGATAAAAAGGCCGAAAGGGAGGCAGAAGAAAAAAGGTTGACTGCCGAAAGGGAGGCAGAAGATAGAAGGTTGCAGAGGGAGCACGAATTACGACTAAGGGAGCTGGAATTACAAGGCCCGGCTCCTGAAAATGGTGCCAGCCCTTTTGCCTCAGATGCTACGCCCAGTCTGGGAGCCTCAAATTCAGCTATGGGGTTTCATTTAGACCATTTTGTTGAAAAAGACGATGACATAGAGGGGTACCTAGGACGTTTTGAGTTATTAGCTACTACATATGGGTTAGAGAGAGAGAGGTGGAGCTTAAAGCTATCACAGGGATTGAGAGGTACTTCTTATGAAGTATTTGCCAAAATGAACAGGGAAGACCAAGACAATTATGACATGTTAAAGCAGGCTTTGTTATTAAGGTACGAGAAGAATGGTGAATTTTATCGTAAGAAATTTAGAAATGCCAAACTGTTGTCTGGGGAGACATACCACCAATTCTCTGCCAGACTAGAAACCTATTTGGAGAAAT
Organism: Oreohelix idahoensis; assembly: GCA_024509875.1. Classification (NCBI taxonomy): domain Eukaryota; kingdom Metazoa; phylum Mollusca; class Gastropoda; order Stylommatophora; family Oreohelicidae; genus Oreohelix; species Oreohelix idahoensis. The sequence goes on from JAMPIV010006030.1 coordinate 75,928, forward strand.
GGACGGCTCTGGGGAAGACCCAAGATCTTAAAGAAATGATCATGATTGAGCAATTGAGAGAGTCCATGGCTCCAGACATGAGAAAATTTCTCATGGAACAAGGTGCAGAGAAGTTGGGGGAAATTTTAAATGTTGCTGAGAGGTATCAGGCAGCTCAGGCAGAGGTAAGTGGTGCTAAAAAGAAGCACATAGACAATTTTAAAGCTCCACAGCAATTTAATAAATTTGATACTAGAGAGCAGGGAAATAAAGGTAGGACAAACTTTGAGCGGCCAAGAAATGACTATCGCGACAGAAACTCACAGTTCAATGACCAAAAGTTCAATGAAAGAAAACCGTTGAACCAAGGAAAAAGATGGTGTAAATGGTGCAAGAAGGATAACCATAACACCGAATTTTGTAGAAGGAAACCTTCAAACATTGCTGCAATGAAGTCGGGGACGCAAAGATTAAAGGTTAATCCTAAGGAGCAACAGGAACCTTATCACCCCCCAGTTTGTGAGGATGTTATTTGTAATGGGGTCACCATAAGGTGCCTTTATGATACAGGTTTGGATTATGATTCAGTTGTGAAGTCTAGCCTAGTGGACCCAAGTCAGTATACCACAGAAACAGTGGAAATACAAGGGGCGACTAAGGACATACCACTCATGACACTTCCCATCGCAAGGATAACGGTGAAAACTCGCTATGTGGAAGGAGAAATCAGAGCAGCAGTGATAGATGAACCAATCTACCCTCTGATATTGGGGTGTAGATACGTCTTCTTGGGGAATCCCGAGAAACCTGTGATCATGGCGACAGTGCAGACCAGGTCACAGAAGAAGGAGGAAGAAGGTGAACCTATAAATGCTCATCCAGAGGAGATGAGGAAGGCGCAGGCTGAGGATAGGACACTCAAGCCCTGTTTTAAAAAATTGCCCAAATGCCACACACCTCCGAGCAAGGGGGAATATTTCATGAAGAACAAACTCTTATACAGGAAGGCCGGAACTGGAACAAATGGTCACAACCAGCTGGTTCTTCCCACTTCATATAGAGATAAAGTGATGGAACTCGGGCATGCGATTCCCTTCAGTGGTCACATGGGGATCAGCGCCACAGGACAGCGTATAGCTTGTCATTACTTCTGGCCAGGGATAACGGAGGATATAAAAAGATATGTCAAATCCTGCCCAGAATGTCAAAGGGTAGCTCCAAAGCACTGGACTGCTCCTGCAACTCTAGGGGAAATGCCCATAGTGGGAACACCTTTTGAGAGGGTTGCAGTGGATATTGTAGGACCTCTCACTCGGACCAAGAGGAGGAACAGTTACATCCTTACTCTGGTGGACACTTGTTCTATGTGGGGAGAGGCGGTAGCCCTGCCATCAATTGATTCAAAACATGTAGCAGAGGCACTACTTACAATATTTACCCGATTAGGATTCCCGCATCAAATCTTGACGGATAATGGTTCTCAGTTCAAGGGGAAACTAACGGAAGAAGTTTTTAAGCTATTTCAAGCCAGACACTTTCATTGTAGTCCGTACCATCCACAAGGGAACGGCCAGGTAGAGAGGTTCAACGGGACTCTCATTTCTATCCTGAGAAAGCTGGCACACGAAAAACCGGATCTGTGGGATCAATTCCTGCCCGCCGCATTGTTTGCTTACCGGGAGGTACCGCATAGTTCAACCGGGATGGCTCCCGCAACTCTGCTATTTGGGAGGCCAATAAAAGGTCCATTAGAAGCCCTATTAAGGACCTGGACAGATGAGAAGGCGGAAGAGACTGTTACCTCATCGTATCAATACGTGAACGAACTGACCACTCGTTTGAAAGCTGGATGGAAACTGGCAAATGATAATTTGAAGCAAGCCAGGAAGAAACATGCAGCATATTTTAATAGGAAGGCAAAGGACAGGGAATTGGCAGTCGGAGAGAAGGTGCTGCTTCTACTACCCGGAAGCCAGAATAAATTACAAATTGGTTGGCAAGGTCCATATACGGTTCTAGAGAAGGTGTCTAGAACAAACTATAAAATTGACAAAAAGGGGAAGGAGAAAGTTTATCATGTAAACCTGTTAAAGAAGTATCTGGACAGACCACTCCAGGAAAGCACCCCCTTATTGACCTTGGCTATTGCAACCCAGATGCAAAAAGAACCACTCACCTCACATGAATACCCATTACATCCTTGTGAAACAGCAGCACAGGTAAAAGTCAGTAAGCACCTGACTAAAAACCAGAGGGAGAGAGTTCAAAAGGTTCTGGAGGAACATACAGATGTATTAACAGATAAACCAGGCCATACAAATTTGCTACAGTATGACATGAAACTGGTAGACTCAAACCCAATCTGTATGAGAGCCTATTCTATTCCGTTCGCGAAGGAGAAGGCATTGAAGGAAGAAATAGAGTATTTGTTGAAGGAGGGGATTATTTCGCACAGTGAATCATCTTTTAGTTCTAGTGTCGTTTTGTTGAGGAAACCGTCTGGGGAACACAGACTGTGCATAGATTACAGGAAACTGAATGCTGTCACAGAAGGACAAGTGGATCCATTACCAGACACAAAACAGTTATTTGCCAGACTGAACAAGGCAAAATACTTTTCAAAGGTGGATCTGAGTAAAGGCTATTACCAGATCCCAGTGAAGCCTGAAGTGAGACCTTATTTGGCTTTTAGCACTTCGGATGGATATTATGAATTCAATATGCTACCATTCGGACTGAAAAATGCTCCGAGTGTGTTTTCAAGGATGATGCGAAAATTGTTGGATCCCCTGAATAACCCATGTATCACGAATTTCATGGATGATATTCTCGTCGCCACAGAGACATTTGAAGAACACATTGAAGCTCTGGAGATGTTGTTTGATAGACTTCGGGAGGCGAATTTGACTGCTAGGCCAACAAAATGTTGTATTGGATGCAAAGAGTTGGAATTCTTGGGACACACTGTATATCAGGGTAATATGACCCCTGATCCTAAGAACTTGGAAAAACTGCAGAGAGCACCTAGGCCACAAACAAAAAAAGACGTGCGATCATTCGTGTCGTTATGTGGATTTTATCAGAAATACATCAAAAATTTTAACGCTATATGTGCTCCTCTGACTGATTTGACTCGCAAGGGACTTCCAGATAAAATTATTTGGACTGCACAATGTGAACTAGCGTTCCAAGAGTTAAAGGAAAAACTCACTAGCAAGCCTATTCTCAAACTGCCTGATTTGACACAGGACTTTGTCTTAAGAACCGATGCAAGTAATGTAGGACTCGGAGGGGCTTTGTTGCAAAGATCATCTTCACCTGATGGGGAACTTAAACCAGTCGCTTATGCAAGCCGCAAATTGAATAGGGCGGAACAAGGATACTCCACAAGCGAAAAAGAATGTTTAGCATTAATCTGGGCAATAAAGAAGTTTCAAATCTATCTGTATGGTAGGACTTTTGTGGTGGAGACGGACCATCAGCCTCTCGTGTTCTTGTCTCAGGCTAAGCATGAAAACGCAAGATTGCTGAGGTGGTCTTTGTTGCTTCAACCTTATCAGTTTAGTATCCAATATATCCCAGGCAAATTGAATGTCGGTGCAGATTTCCTCAGTCGGCACCCCTGTGATCAAAATTAGAGTAGTGGCAGACGTGAGGAGTAATTTTACCTATGTGTATCGCTGGTTTTGAAACTTGCCATAGGCATGTTTTCAAGTGGGGAGATGTGTAGTGAAATTGACAAAGATACAACGGTAAAATACCTCCAAAGATAACATTTAAGGATTAAAAAACATAATGCGTAGGCTGCGAATAGTACATGATCGCCTAGACCGCGGGTCATCATCCTCCATAATAATTGACTTGCTAGACAGGAGGGGAACGGCGGATCAAAAAGGAAAAAAATATGACTGGAAAGATTGCGTGAGACTAGAAAGGCTAAGGAGACGCAATTGGGGGGGAAACAGAGAAAAGTCACGTTTCCCAAGTTGACATAAAAAGTAAGCAACTCGACAGAAGGGACCATAGATATGTTACGCCACAGTCATTTATTGGACGCTTTTGCGCGATACCAAGCCCTTGATTTGAATTCAGCGGCTAAAACGCAGATGTTTGGAATATTACAAAATTTAAAAAGTACTTTTTTCTTAATATTAATGTTAGGAATATAAAAATTAGCTGGCCGGATGGCCCATTCTGAGCAGTGAACTAATATGGTCTTAATTTTACAGACGGATAGATAATATTGAAGATAATGACAAAAGACAGTGTTGTTCACATCATCGACAGACTGTATTGAATCTAAAAGTGTCGCGAATTGCACAAAAAAACACGACCTTGAGACGCAGGTGTTCAAATCTACGTAGTATGGAAGAGAAGGGATAATTGTGGTGGCTGTGTCTAAAAATAACTTTTAACGACAAAAATTTGGAGGGGAGAGAAAGGTTGGTTCAAAAATCAAGTAAATTTTTGTAGAAACACAAGTAGAGACGGACAGACTAACAGATAACCATCCATACTTGACTGAAGCATGACTGAAATGACTTTAGAGTAGGAAATTTGAATTTAAAATAAACCTAGGCAGTGATTGGCCACAGACAATCATATCATTAGCGCTCAGACGCGAAAGTGGGGCCATTCTTCAATAGTTGTTCAGTGATAGACACAGATTTTAAAGTGTGGTGATTTCCATATGAAAGAAAGTGAAATAAATTTAGGGACGCCATACTATAGCCAGCAGCTCAGCTGAGTTTTGCTAGCAATTCTGTGTTATTTATTCATAATCTGAGCTGTGAGTTTCTGTTGTCAACAAAGCAGTGTCTATTCAGTTGGTGACTTTACTCGAGTGTATCTGTGCAGTACTTGTGACAGAGACCACCATTATTGCCCGCCAGCACGGAGAGGTGGGACCACAAGATTTCAGCACCAGAGCTACAACTACAAGATGAGTGAGCCTCTGGTCTGCTGGACATTCACCAACGCTGTGTAGTTACTAATACCCCCATAAAAATTCCCACCATTTTCTGGACACTGTGTAGTCAATATAGACAGGTGTGATGAGGCCACCCCAACAGCACAAACATTAACTATCCTCCCAAGTAGATGACTACTAGAACATTTTAATAAAACTAACTAGTATAGTACATATATATGTACACTATTGCATTTATGATATAATATTCCATGCATTTCTTTCATAATCTCTAAATCCTTTTAAGTTCTGGTCAACCTAAAAAATTGATCCAGAACAAAATAAATGTAATTCTATCAAAAAATTTTACACACGTGAGTTAGTTCAGTGTATTTTAACATTTATTAATATTATTAGTCTTGTTAAATATCTGTGGGTATATCTATAACCTATTACACCACACTACATATCATAACCCTAGACACTTTACGTAGCCACATTCATAAAAAAAAATTAAGTGTGAGGTCGTAGTGGTAGCAAGAAAGGCCTTCTGACAATTCTCAACTACATTTTATCTCAGGAGCCTTCACAGCTGGCCTCATACAATTACATTTAGTAATATCAACATCATACAATACCATCAACACCACTACAGTCTGTAAACTATACTTTCTGATGACTGATGGTGTGATTTTTTTCTAGAGACAATAAACATAATACACCTTAAGTTATCGTGTTGGTCAACTCCTGCCCATTATATGTTATCCATAGCGTGGTTCACGTCTGTACATATTATGTCACAGAATTGTGTATATTCGTAAGATAGGCTGGATTAGAGCAATTACTCAATCCAGAGACTGTCCTTTCTCTTACACTCTCACCATTGTGAAAAGTAAAGCTTTTTCTTACCCCTTATTATCACATAGTTTACCATTATCACCTCTGCTCAGACGGGACCTTAAACATCTTCAACCTATCTTAATAAAATCTACGACAGGTACACTCATGAATTGGATACCAGAACAACTTCTGGGAAGGTTAAGGCGGCCGGCGTGATGCTGACCACATCACCCTTAGTGTGCCGATGGTCAAGAAAATACGGGCCTAACACCGTATTCCCAATATGCCTCAATAGGCGTGTCACGGGATCCCCTCCCCTTATATTATTGGCTTCTTACAACATTCCTGGGGCAGTGCCAGTCCTATTCTTTCGTTGTCTCCCCTGGGACCCCCGGGAACACCACGAGCCCACCTCACATATACTTACATACAAACACATATTTTAAAAACAAGGTAAAACTAGTCCCATTGCAATTACTGCTGAAGGGGAATGAAGTGTTAGAGACTTCACCATCGAGAAGCAGGGGTGACCAGTTCCCTTCCTCGCTGCCTTTTCCTTATTTAACTCAAAGTCAGCTACCCATTTACAGCTGGGTTTACTGGAACGTGTCGGAACCATGATTCGAACCTGGCTCCTTTGCGCAGGGTAAAAAGACGAGACGAATAAACGAAAGACACGTCTAGACATACCTGAATGTTGTGTGAAATATGACAAATATACGCAAAATATGTACGCAAAATAGTGTAAATCATATTCAAGTTAATAATCTTTGTAATATCTCCTTTTTAATTCTTGTCTTGTATTTCCCCCCTCCACATCCAAGATTTCCTTATTTGATTATGTGTACAATAAATGATTTCAAAGATAAAATATCTTATACATTTAAAAACAATGCAAGAGAGGAGATTAAACCTGACCAAAATCGCATATCTACAGCCCCGGAGATACCAAACGTTAATCTACAGCGTCGCCAGTTTGACAGTTTTGATCCGATAACCCAGTGGGTAGAAGACCCAGCAGCTTGAGGGTTACACTTTAGAAACAATGTGCTCTATACAGAGATCTACTTTTGTAAAATCGTGTCTGTTTTTAGAGTATCTGGAACTTGGTATAAGTCTAGTTGCAACTTTTATCTGTGCCGTACGATCTTCTTCCCGTAATCATATCACCAAAGCGGTGAAAAATTAAAACGAAATATTTTACCGAAAGTTAACTTCACTTCATGGATGAACCGATTTCTATCTTACACAGTTCCCTATTACGATGAATTTTACTATGCTAACTTTGAGATTTTCACTGTGAATGCAGTGAAAGTATCTTTAAACCTGGGCACGACGGGATTTAAAGTACCGAACGGAGAGGACTAATCCAAAATTAACCCAGGTTAAAAATTCCTCTCCCTTACACAGACATCTACCAAATGATGCCTTGGAATTTACGCATAGATCAATGCATATCTGGAGTCATCCTTATATGACCACCGGTCTGGAGTCATCCTTATATGACCACCGGTCTGGAGTCATCCTTATATGACCACCGGTCTGGAGTCATCCTTATATGACCACCGGTCTGCAGTCATCCTTATATGACCACTGGCTAAGCACAGTGATATAGTACATAGCTGTGGATGTGAACCTCTGTCTGAGGCTAATTACACCCTCACTTTCTTCTTCTGCTTTGGTTCTTGGTCGCTGACTGACAAAGCAATTTAGTGACCATCACTCTTAGTAGAGTCTTGTAGAGTAGTAACAAACTGTCTCCACTTTTCTCGGTCGGCAATCATCCTTCGTGTGGTGCCACAGCTCTGGTTCATATTTAGTATCTCCGTCACTACAGTTCTCTGCCAAGGCCAAGTGTTCTTTCACCTTACTGCTTGTTTATATATATATATATATATATATATATATATATATATATATATATATATATATATATATATATATATATATATATATATATATATATATATATATATATATATATATATATATATATATATATATATGTACAAACCCCGTGGATGTAATTAACCAATGAAAAGCCAGCTTGGTATAAATATTGTCGGAAGATCGCTAGACATGGAGGAAACGAAAATGTAGATGTTAAGGATATTTCGGAAGGCAGTGTGCAACTAATCATGGAATACCTAGATAAAGGACCCAGTTCGATAATATTGATCATTAGCTTTATGCAGATAGCAATAGATTCACTGGATGTGTTGTAGAGCCGAAGTTATTATGAATAGAAGACATTGGAACATGAACCATGTGTTTTTCCATGTTTCGGCTGCTCCAGTGAATATTTGGATAAACTATAGGATAAAATGGATATCCATAGTGATATAGCTCATTCATATGAGTAAAATAAGCCTAAGATGGAGGAAAGCGGTGCAGAAATAAGGATTCCAGAATTATTTTGGATTTACTATCTTAGCACATCTTGCCTTGTCTACACAATTTTGGATGCATGCAAACGTACCTTGGTCCAGTTGCCACTTCGTACATTCGCAAGGCCATTATAAAAGGGGAGAGAACGCATGATACAGACACACTCGTCGCCTATTTCAAACTACAGACACAGAGCACAAGCAGTTATATCAACTCCGCTGCCATCCGCAGAAGTGTGAGCAGACTGTGTAACCATTAAAAGCCTGTCTGTGATTGAGGGTAAGCGATATGTTAATTATATATATATATATATATATATATATATATATATATATATATATATATATATATATATATATATATATATATATATATATATATATATATATATATATATATATATATATACTTGTATTTGTAAATATATTATCAATGTGTGTTAAAGAAATATTGGCAGGTGTAGAATTATTGTGCTATTTCTGGAGGGAAACCCGAAGTGTGTTAGTTTAGTTTAATTGTGTAATAAGTAAGTAGAACGAATGGATTGAGCAAGTTTTAAAGTGGAAAGTGTTTTAAGATATTATGCTTGCTGGAAAGGACTATCCAAACTGGAGGAAGGAATGACTATAACAGATTGATTTTCTGTATTATTTGATATATGACACAATGATTACCATAAGGCCTATATGATTTTATTGAAGCAAATCATGGACACAACTGTAACAAGTGAATTACTGAACTATTGTGCTAGTACTTGAACGAATTGTGTTATTCATTACTTTTTACAAGTATGTCTCTTGTGATTTACCACAGCTTGTCTGAACTGCATCATATTACCTCCTGTCTGGCTAAGGAGACAATGAGCGATACTACGTAGGTTGTATATATTGTTTCAGGTTATATCCTGCCCTGAGTGTCATACACAATCGCTAGTTACAAAGTCAGCAATTAGATGCTCAAGTTTGTCAGAGCCTTTGCTTGTATTAACTGTGTCATCTTGACGAGTGGAGGACCCGCGCAGTAGTGGGGTTCTATACAATCATACTGCTTTACGAGGCCTAGGAAGGACTTTGTTTCAGATAAGTAGCTCAGTGTTGGGCTACTCTTCAATTTTCAAACAACACCAAATTAACCCACCTACGAATAGCCTATGTAATGATGACAAATTGTGGTGTACAAGTATATAGAAGACATTGGACAGTCATTTGAATCATAAAGTAACATTTAGATTCATCTATTTAAGAAAGCACAAAAATAGAGACAGATTCCATCAGGAAGCAAAAAAACAGTGAAATTGAACTATATTAGTTTAAGAAATTAACCGTACATGCGTTACATATATATAAATATTTGAAAGTGGCCCATAATTTTATTTTGCATTCAATTGAATTTTATTTGAAAAATTAACAAAGAACAAAGAAGAAAAGATCTTGTACATAAATAAATTCTAAATTGTACCCAGAGTCTTCAGTGAATTATTTAAATTTGGTGTAAAGGTCTTGTTGTGTAGTTAATTACCCCTAGCGGAGTTATTGTCTTAGGACAGTCTAGAGAGGAGCCCATAGGAATCTAGATAGTACATTACCATCTCATCTATGAACCTATACAGCTTGACTATACCTTTGATGTCGATACACCATTACTCTTTTCAGAGAATGGGGTATTTCTTGTAAGACCAGTCTCTTATCTGGCACTATCCTGGTATCATCTTCTTCTTCCTTCTTCCTCGTTCGTCCTGAAAAAGACGTTGGTTGCGTTGTGTCTGTTTACACCGGAGCTGCGATATCTGCGCCTTTTGGCCGACACATCCGACTTCAGCACGGCATTTTTTGGGACCGAGTTTGCCTTCCCTCTTCGATCCCTACTCTCTCAGCAAGACTGCAATGATGCAGCCTGTTTCCAGGACCACCACGTGAAGGTGGAGTAGGGTCTTGGTCAGCTCTGGTTCGCTGACCCTGACGCAAGCAGTCAAGCTATGGGTCGCTGACTGCATTCTCTATTGCTGCATCTTTGGGTCCATGGTATCATCTGATACATCTATTTGTCCAGGATAATATCACCATCATTATATCTTTCCTCTCGCTACAATATATATATATATATATATATATATATATATATATATATATGTTCATCATGTGACGTATTCTCTCCAGAACTTTGTCTCCATTACAGCTGCTCTGAGCGCATCACGATTCTGGGCAAGTCGACCTGCATCATCCAAGGACAAGTTCAGACTCTCTGTGATGTCCTGGATCCACCATCGTCTAGGTCGCCCCCTTCCCCTTTTTTTTCCATGGACCATGCCTTCCATTACTGATTTTTCCAGACTATTATGTCTTTGAATTTGACCGAAAATTTTCAGCTTCCTTATTGCGATGGTATTTAGGAGCCAATTTTTCTCTACATTTAGTGAGTGCAGTACTTCTCTGTTGGTCTTTTTTTTCTGCCCAGGGTATACTCAACATCCTTCTGTAGCATTTCATTTCGATGTTGGATGTTAGTCTTAGATTATCACCATCTTTCTTGTCGCTCCTTATGGAGGATGGAACCACCACAGCAGGTGGCCCACTAGCAGGAAGCCTGCATACAGCGTGGACCTGCTCATGCAGTGGCGGTCTCTGAAACAATTTGTTTTACATAATGAGGTTGCAAGCCCCTTGCACAACACTGGTATTAGTGGCCTGGTACGACATGCCTGAGGGAGCAGAAGTTTTATTCCCGGAGAGAGCCCCGGATGAAAATGTAACAGAAAAAGGTGGTCCCACAGCAGATACTGACGTAGGGGAGTGAAGTGTTACAGACTATACTAGGTCCAGCATCGAGAGTTGGGGGTGAACAGTTCATTTCCTGGCTGCCTTTTCCTTCCCAAACTCAACAGCAAAGTTAGGTACCCATTTACAACTGGGTAGACTGGAGCGTAAAGATACCGTGAATCGAACGAGGTACCTTTGCCGCGAGAGACCAGCTCTCTAACCACTCTGCCGGGAGCCGCGCTGGTGTAATGGCTTCGGCGTTGTACTGGCGACCAGGTGTTCATGGTTCAAACCCGGGCGTCGGCGTTTGAAGAAATGTTTACGGCCGGAAATTTGACTGAATAGCCTGAACGGCTCCTGTGATAAACCCTCTGTGGATGGGAAGGAGCGAAGCTCCTGACCGGGTTGGAAGGAAAGTCCTCAGGTTCCCCAGCCTCGCAATGACATGTCATTGGGCCGAAGGGCTGAAAGCCCAAGTGCCGCTGGTTAAGAAAAAAAAAAAAAAACCACTCTGCCAATCGGACGCTCAGTGAAAAATGTATGCGAGATTAACATTGATAATTCTTTACAACTTTCAACGTGGAACAGGAAAAAATAATGCATAAAGAAATAATGATCGTAAAAAAAATGCGTGCAAACATTAAAAAACTGAACGGTAGAAAGTGATGAGATCAGCCGCTGGGTCTACCTTTACCAAAATTATGTACAATAAACATGCCCTCAACGCTCATCCCACAGGTATCGCTTCCGTCCTGGACTTTCTCACGCACGTTCCCCCCATCTGTTTCGAAAATTTCCCATACTGCAACAGGTAAATTTTAAGGATCGTCGCTTTTGACTCTGAAAACCTGGCTTGCCGTCTGTGGTAAAGCGCCAGGTAACAAAACAATATATAAAATATACCACACAACTCATCAAAACACTGCTGTAACACAGGGAGCTTTTCGAATGTGTCCGGACTGCGTTATATAATTTAATCTAAGTCTGATTCTGTGTTGATCTATGCCATGCACGCGCGAGGGCAAAAAAATAAAAAGGTGTTTTGTGTTTTTAGAGCATAGAATTCAATATGTAAGCAGGAAAAATAGTACTTACAGAAATACGTAAACAGGAAAAGACAGTACTTACGTAAATAAGTAAACAGGAAAACGCAATACTTACAGAAATAGGTAAACAGGAAAACACAGTACTTACAGAAATAGGTAAACAGGAAATCACAGTACTTACAGAAATATGTAAACAGGAAAACACAGTACTTACAGAAATAGGTAAACAGGAAAACACAGTACTGATAGAAGTACGTAAACAGGAAAAGACAGTACTTACGTAAATAAGTAAACAGGAAAACACAGTACTTACAGAAATAGGTAAACAGGAAATCACAGTACTTACAGAAATATGTAAACAGGAAAACACAGTACTTACAGAAATACGTAAGCAGGAAAACACAGTACTTACAGAAATAGTTAAGCAGGAAAACACAGTACTTACAGAAATATGTAAACAGGAAAACGCAGTACTTACAGAAATATGTAAACAAGAAATATGTAAACAGGAAAACACAGTACTTACAGAAATCGGTTAACAGGAAAACCCAGTACTTACAGAATTGGGTAAACAAGAAAACACAGTACTTACAGAAAAGGAAAACACAGTTCTTAAAGAAATAGCTAAATAGGAAAGAACAGTACTTAAAAACAGTTAAACAGAAAAACAGTACTTAAAGAAGCAACTAAACAGGAAAATACAGTACTTAATGAAATCGCTAAAGGGAAAACGACAGTACTTAAAGAAACAGTTAAACAGAAAAACAGTACTTAAAGAAACAGCTAAACAGGAAAATACAGTACTTAAAGAAACAGCTAAGGAAGAAAATACAGTTCTTAAAGAAACAGCTGAACAGGAAAACACAGTACTTAAAGAACCCGCTAAACAGGAAAATACAGTTCTTAAAGAAACAGCTAAACAGGAAAACACAGTACTTAAAGAACCCGCAAAACAGGAAAATACAGTACTTAAAGAAACAGCTAACCTGGAGTATACAGTTCTTAAATAAACAGGAAACCAGGAAAATACAGTACTTAAAGAAACAACTAAACAGGAAAAAACAGTGCTTAAAGAAACAGCTAACCAGGAATATACAGTACTTAAATTAAACAGCTAAACAGGAAAACGCAGTACTTAAAGAAACAGCTAAACACAGTACTTCCTTTCTTCAACTGGAAATCGAACCTGGTACCTCTAGAATTTGAGGCTGACGCCATACCTCTTGGAGCAAATGTGTTAAATATTGTTTACCTTTGCGAAGGTAATGATGCTAAGCGACAGCGCCCACGTAAGTACTGTATACGAATGCGGTTCTCCAAAACCACTACCATACATTCAACCTTTAATCATTCAAGATAAATAATTTACTGATATTCAAAGTATGCGAAAAAATCATAAGATGAATGAACTAATTATCATTATGTCTGATCACAAATTCACCATTTTAAACATATTAGTACGGGAGCCACAACTATGTGCACACGTGTAGTGCTTTGGTACAGATTCACTGCAAAGAGATTGTCCTGCCGAAAAATGGATATTCTTTCCAATATTTAAGAAATGAGACGCAACAAACTGTTCTAAATGCACACACCAGTCGTCCCACCTTGGGAAATCATTACGCCAGACACTGACTACCACCTGGCAGATACACTTAATTTAAAATAGCGCTACATGGAAACTAACAAAAACACAGCCAAGAGATATTTAAAACACAAAAAGGGTATCTTTACAGTAAACGTAGACGAGTTGTCACGAGAGGCTAATTGGTATTAGATGATAAGGAGATAAACAGGTGTATCAGATGATAAAGGAGTGTATCCTTGTGTATCTTGCCAGATAAGAGTTCAGGTCTTAAAAGAAATACTCCAGTCTTAGAATAAGCACTGGTGTATAGTTGTCATAGGTATCGTCAGACTATAAAGTTATCTGGCCCAGATGGTAAATATAAGCACCAGACACTCAGTCGTCTCCTCCCTAGAACTATGATGTGTTATGTCTAGGGGAAATAATGAAACAATGTAACTTCGAACAAAACTCAAGTCCTCAGATACAATTAATCAATTTATTATATATATATTAATTCTTCTGTTCTCTTTTGGAAAATGAAGGAAAGTAAATAAAATAATATTTAAATTTACAAAAGCAAATGTGTAACACGCTCTATTGAAATATACACAAAAGGTATACAATGACTCTTTCCTCTTGGGAATGTCACTTTAAATTCTAATGTCACTTAGATTGACTTTCACTGTTGAATTAACTTGAACTAATAGTTCTCAAACTTTAATTATAGTCACTTTGACATAGGATACTGTCTTTACACGTGTATTGAATTTAATAAAAGTTATATCATCATTTGAGTTTAGTATGTGTGTTAGACCATATATTTTGAGTTAGTCTTTTAGAAGACCACTTAGCTGGGTTGACTTCACCGGGCTGTCAATCTGGTTTAGACAGTGGCTGACAATCCCATGCATTAGGGTTTCAAGACCTGATCTGAGGTATACTCTTGGTGATTGAATGCTTCTCGGGCTATAACTGGTATACAACAGTCTTTGCCGTGCTGACAAGTAATGATAAAACTGCAAAAACATAATGTCTATGCTAGTATTTGGCTAGGAGAAACTGTCTCTAGCACAGATGTGGGGCCAGTAAGTCATCAGATGTAATTTATTAAGTCAGACTAGACAGATCAATTCAGTGACATAATTTAGGCATATTTTATATATATATATATATATATATATATATATATATATATATATATATATATATATATATATATATATATATATATATATATATATATATATACACACACACATATCATTCATTTGAATTGATTCCTCCTATTCTTTCACATTTCACTTCAGTGACATAGTATAGGCAGATGTTAACATAAATTTATACACAACATTCATCTCATCTCATAATCGGAACCTCTTCTACCCCTTGAAACGAGGTGTAGAGGGGACCCGAAGAGCACTAAGCCCCTGGGCTAAACATGTAATCGAGGTGACTGGCAAACAGGTGATTAGCCCGTTGTGCCCGTACACAACATTCACTTGAGTTAATTTATCCTATTCTTTCACATTCCCTTCATGTATTGTTCCATCCAGTAATCAAGAAAGGCTTTGTAAGTCTCCTGAAAACTAATCTACATTCCAATTCCTCCTCTGGTTCATTTAAAACAATGTACATCATCATATGCTTCTTCCCTCCAAAAATTACACAATATGATTCTACACCTCACGGTAGAAGAGGAACGACTAAGTAGTAGTAGATTCTACACAATATAATTTGAATCTGCAATAAAATAATATTATGTACATATTTACTAAACGAGTCAGCTTACCCTCAATTCAGAAATACACAGGGCATCAATAGACTGGCAGGCTGCACACACATAAAGATGGCAAAATGCTTGTTGGCGAGCTCTGTCTTTTCATCTCTGTTTGAACAATTTTGGCGGTGAGTGCTGTTTCAAACCGTTTCTCTCCGTGTTATACCTCTGATGTCTGCAGAATGGGAGAAGACCGGCTACCACGACAAGCATGGGAAACAAAGAGCCAAGGATCCAGACCCCCAGGACGACCCAGAGTCCGCTGGGAGGACAACATTAGACAATCTTTGAAGGACCGAGGACTAGAATGGAACCAGGCCAGGAGGAAGACAGCCGATAGGATAGTTTGGCGCTCTCTCTTCCAAACCTCCACACCTCACGGTAGAATGGGAACGACTAAGTAAGTAAGTTATACCTCTGTATCCTCCGAACAATGACGTCATAGGTTATCCGTTCATCACAATTTTTGCAAAACGTGCTGAATCGAGCCAAGTGTGTTTTTGTTCCAACTTCCTTTAATATTCATCCGATATTCTCCATCGTGGTCTTGTTAAAAACGGATGATTGAGAGCTGTCGTCCTATAAAACTTTCTTCCACTTCAGTCCATTGTATAATTCGCTATGGCTAACCAGAATGTGCAAAAGCCTGTGCGATTCACGTGTCTCTGCATTCAACCTCAATTATCTCGGGTTGTACTGCACATTATATGAAGATATTGGTATCTGGACGAAGCTTAGGCTCCTTTAATAACTAAACGTGATGGTTTTATTATTAGTAATCCGTTCTCATTTTCATAATCCAATGGACAGACAAACACTTTAGCACACTTGAAGTTTCCATCTTTGTTACGGAATCTATCCTACAGACTCGCAGTGAAAGGTTTACGCTGCTTCTCATTGGCTGAAACCTTCGCATTTCACAGAATCGATTATACTAAGATTTTGGGTCCAGCGCGTCTCGCGACACGGGTTCAGGAGAGAAGATAGAAAATTAGAAATAAGAATACGTTTTCTAACACGGAAAATTAGTAAAGGTTGTAAGGCAAAGAAGGTAAAAGATCCCGTTACACGCCCATTGAGGCATATTGGGAATATGTTGTTATGCCATTTATTCTTGACAATCGGCACACTAGTGGTGATTTGGTCACCATCACGGCCGGCGCCTTAACCTGCCCAGAGTTACTCTGGTACCCAATTCATAAGGCTGGGTCGACCCCGGAGCCGTTTGTGGTCTAAAAAATCCTATTTCAAAACGGGATGGAACCATGGACCAACGAGCTAAAATCCAGTGCACGCACCACTGCGCTACCACGGCTCCCAGTAAAAGATGCAGTATTACAGAAAATACGCCTTTTTCACAGCTCAGATGTGGGTAATTCATTAGCAATTGTCTCTATCTATTCTCGCCAGAAACAGAAGGGTTAAACAGTCTCAGTTTCAGCAATTTAAGCTCTAAGAAATATAAGAGAATGCCGTAGACCAGCTATATCGGATGTTCAGTTGTAATAAAGTGGATAAATTTAAATGTTGGTATGTAAGGGGGAAAAAGGCACATTAATAAAGCAAGAAAGGCGGAGACATTATACTATAACCCCCCCCCCCCCCCAACCCCCCAAAAAATGAGATCTGCATTTACTTTCTTGAATAACAATTACATACACATTGCAATATCATCTGTTTCATCGTATTTTTAACGTCTTTCTGTATATACATAATGAAGGAAACCCGAGTTCTGTGGATAGTAAATAAATAAGTAAATAAGTAAATAAATATAATTAACAGGTACTCGTTGGACATAAAGGGTGGCACTAGACAACATAAAAGAAAATATGAGTGATAGGCTTACCGGGGTTCTGTATATATAATGCCATATTATATATTTCAATGTATTTATTTATTTCCTTACATATACTGTAATAATCTACTACCTAAATAAACGTTAAGCAACAGAGCTTTTATAATTGCTTTGCCGAACTGTCGTTTTGAGTTCAGGAGGAAAAAAAAAGGTATATAGTCTGGATTAAAAAGCACAAAACTCATTATATCAAACAGTTCAAATCAAACATCGATCACTTCAAAGTTCAGATATTTATATTCCAGTTGTCTTTATCCGGCTTTTAATATTATATTTCTTTACCTGACAGGAAATGGCTTTCATTAATTTAGCACGTTGTTGGCATCTACTTTAGCAAAACTAAGCTCTCAAAAGATGTGTGTAAGTGTGCGTGTGTGTGATTTTGTCTTGTAAGTATGAGGTGATATGACGGCCCTTACACAGAAAAGATCGCGTTCCTTTCACATGCAGTTCACAGATATATTTTAGTATCCAGCTTGAGAGTTTTCATTGGGAATGTAGAAAAAAGTACCTTTGACCCCCGGGTACAGCGCGATTTTAAATTCCGGTGGGAGAGGTCTAGTCAGAAATTTCTCTGCTTGAAAAAAATCTTTTTTTTTTTTTTTTTCGCCTACAGATGTACCAAGTCATCGACTGGATTCTACTGGTAGATTGGGATCGACTGCGTGCCGACCCCTGATTTAAAGTTACAATTATTAGCCATCTTCTCAACAAGTTGGGAAATGAATAACGAAAACAGAGAAACTTGAAGCATAATTGTTCTCACTTTCCTTTTTTTCTCCCTATGGAACACGGAGCCACCGATGTAGCTGTTCTCCCTGTAAGAAGCCTGCACAAAGCATTCACATGTTCTTGCGGGAGCCGCGCTGGTGTAATGGTTACCACACTGCGCAGGCGATCAGGTGATCCAGGTACGAGCCATGGCGAAGACTTCGACCGAGATTTGGAATGGAATAATTCGAGCGCTGGCGAAGACATTTGAAGTAGTGTATTCGACCAGGGACTGGAATAACCTGAACGGCTCCTGAGCCGACCCAGCTCTAATGGGTAACTCCGAAGACGGCGAGTATCTGCCTGAATGGCGAGAGGACACCTGTCATTGTACAGCGAAAAAAGCGATACTCACGTAAAATCAGTCTTCTTCTTCTTCTTCGATCCTTAACCACCGACCGTCAAAGCAGTCAGTGGCCATCACGCCTAGTGGCGTCTTGTAGGGCAACAACAAACTGATTCCACTTTGCACGGTCGGTGGCCATCCTTCGTACAGTGCCCCAACTCTGGTTCATTCTTTGCATCTCAGCCTCCACAGTCCTCCGCCAAGTTGTTTTTGGTCGGCCTCTCTTTCGCTTTCCTTCAGGGGTCCAAAGCATAGCTGTTCTTGTGATGGCATCGGGGTCTCTTCTGAGGACATGACCAACCCAGCTCCAGCGTCTGCCAGCTATGATGGTATGCATGTCCTCTTGCTTGCTACGAGTAAGCAGATCTTGGTTGGTGATGGTATTCGGCCAAAAGATTCGGTGAATTTTTCTTAGGCATGTTGTGTGAAAAGAGGACAATTTTGACATTTCCTTCTCTGTGACTCTCCAGCATTCCGCACCATAGAGAAGCACAGAAAGCACGCAACTCTGGTATAATCTTAATTTTGTGCTTGTGCTGTAATTGGGAGGACTTCCAGATGTTATTTAAGCTAAAGAAGGCTGTTCTTGCCTTATTCATTCTGATGTTGATGTCTTTGCCTGCCCCACCGTCTGGTGTTACTATACTTCCTAGGTATGTGAAGGTATCTGTCTGTACCAGTTGCTGATTCCTTACTGATATGGGCTCAGGGTTGCTCACATTGAGCGTCATGACCTCAGACTTCTTTAAATTGATGTTCAAGCCCACCTGCTGGCTAAATTTATTAAGTCTATCCGTTTTTTCCTGGATGTGTTGATGTGAATGTGCCAGCAGTGCAATGTCATCTGCATATTCCAGATCTTCCAATGTTGAAAATGTAGTCCATCTTATTCCTCTTGGACTGCCCTCTGTTGTCTGGCGCATCACCCAGTCTATGACTGTTAAAAATAGAGTGGTTGATAAGGGGCATCCCTGTCGTACTCCTGTCTTCACCTCGAAGGTTAGGCTGCTCTGCCCAACACTACACGTAAAGTTGGCATAGAGGCTTTTTTATGATTGACACTATGCAGCTTGGAATTCCATAAGCCCTCAGTATTTTCCATAAACTGTCCCTATGTATGCTGTCAAAAGCCTTTTCAAAATCAACAAAATTTATGTAAAGCTGTCTTTGCCATTCTGAGCACTGCTCTATAATGTTCCTGAGAGTGAATATATGGTCTACACATCTTCTGTTCTTTCTAAATCCTGCTTGTTCTTTCCTCAGTTTGTAGTCTACTGCCTTTGAAATTCTCTGTATAATTATCCTGCCTAGTATTTTGCTGGGAACTGAGAGAAGAGTGATTCCTCTCCAATTATTGCAGTCTGAAAGATCTCCCTTCTTGGGCAATTTGACAATTATTCCTTTGTTCCACTCTGATGGTGTTGTCCCCGTTTTCCACACTTGTGCAAATAGTGGTTCTAATAGTTCTGCTGCTAGCTCAGGGTCTGTCTTAAATAGCTCTGCATTTACGTTATCATGGCCCGGAGCTTTACCGTTCTTTAACCCTTTGATTGCTGTGATGATTTCTTCTTTTCGTGGAATGTCTGTATTTACATCTAGATCGTTTTCAGCCTCAGGAACATTCAATTGTGTCTCTGGTATTTCCTTGTTCAGAGTTTCTCTGAAGTGCTCTGCCCATCTTGTTTCCTGTCCCTCTGCTGTCTTGATGAGATTTCCTTGCTTATCTCTTACTAATGTAATATTGTTTGCACCTTGTTTTCCGCTGATGAATTTAGTTATTTTGTATACTGTGCTTTGTTCATTTCTCAGTGCTGCCTCTTCTGCCTGTTTTGCAAGATCGTCTAGGAAATTCCTTTTGTTGGCTCGTGTTTGGCGTTTAACTTCCCTGTCCAGTTGACTGTACTGTTCGCTTCTGTTTTCTTTCTTTTCATTTCCTTTCTCATCTTTATGGTGTTTAGTGTTTCTGGTGTTATCCAGTCTTGCTTCTTCCTTTCCTGGAATCCTAAGCATGATTTGCTACTTTCCTTATATATTGTTGAAATGGTGTTAAAATTCTGGTCTATATCATCAGTCAATGTCTTTTCCTGGCTTTTGGCAAATTGATATCGTTTCTTAATGTCGGCCGCAAAAGCTTTTCTCGTAAGGGGGTCCTTCAATTTGCTGATGTCAAACCTTTTCTGTGTAGTTACAGTTGGTCCAGCCCTTCTTAGTTTCACTTTCAGTTTTGCAACTACTAAATGGTGATCGCTTCCCACATCTGCACCTCTTCTTACCTTCACATCTTGTAATGCACGTCTCCATCTACCGTTAACCATGATGTGGTCTATCTGGTTTCTGTCCCGACCATTTGGTGATTCCCATGTTAACTTGTGAATTTCCTTATGTGGGAAAAGTGTTCCTCCAATGACCAGGTTGTTAATGCTACAGAAACTTATTAATTTATCCCCATTTTCGTTTGCTATTCCGCTGCCGCATTTCCCCATTGTTCTTTCATTATATGTATTGTGTGTACCAACTTTCGCATTGAGGTCTCCCATTACTATAACAAGATCATATCTAGGTGTGTCCTCCATTTCTTTCTGCAGTTGTTGATAGAATTCATCCTTGACCTCCTCATCGCTATCATTCGTTGGTGCGTGGCATTGTATTATTGTAGTGTTGGTGAATCTCCCTCTCAATCTCAATCGTTTCAGTCTGTTGTTGATGGGTTTCCATTCCAGTAATGTCCTTTCTATCCCTTTCTGTAGAATAATGGCTACGCCTTCACTGTGCTGTCCATCCTCTCTTCCAGAGTAAAGTACTGTTTCTCCTGTTGCTGTTTTAACTTTTCCTGCCCCTGTCCATCTGCTCTCGCTTATCCCCAGGATGTGTAACCTATAGTTTCTCATTTCTGCCGTGACCTGTCTTAGTTTACCTGTCTCGTACATTGTCCTGACATTCCAAAATCCTATTCTTGTATCCTGTTTTGCGGTCAGGACATCCGTTTTCATGTCAGTGGCTTCCTTTCGGCTTTCACCACTGACAGTCATACGAGCCACAGACTCCGAATGTCCATCCCGCAGCAAAGTATGTTCATTTGATGTTGTTTCCGTAACTTCATTATTTTTTTACATAGACATTTTACATATGCTAAAACCCCCAACCTGGAGGACCAGGGTACCAGCTTTTGTCTGACCCCTACCCACACAGACCAGTCCAGCTTGGTTGAACCTACCAGGAGTAAAACTCCCACTGGCATAGCTCTGGGGATTGTCAGGGTACGCAAGCTGCCGTACCGCTACAAGGTATAGGTACCATTGATGGCAGAAAATCAGTCTTAGGTTACACATATTAACCGGAGATTTCGCCTCGAGTAATAGCGGGCGTACGATTAATTAAAAAAAAACTTGTTCTTGCAACTTGTTTTTGTAGCAGTCTGTTTTATATGATGAGATTGACAGCCTCATTCTAGTCGCCTTGTACGATATCCCTGAGGGAGCAATGGTCCTCTTCTGTCTATGTATCATCAGAGATCTCTGGGATCTAAACTAGGCCAAAGCTGTAATAACATAGACTTAATATCATGATGATGATGATTTTCATTACGTAGCCTCAACAAAGTCCTCAAATTTCGGTTAGAAAATAAACTTTTAACTACTAAACATTTCACTAAAGAATTAGAAGAAAAAAAAATGTATAAACTTTAATATATCAAACTTTAATTCTTTCAGTGGTCAACCGGTGGATCGTGAACGACAACCTTGCCCAAACCTGTTTATAGTATTGTCTGATCTTTTATTATTTTATAGTTATTATTATTATTATTATCTTTTATTAAACACTTTTACTTAATTCCATATGAGCGCTTTTGCGATGTTTCACATCTTTCAGCCCTGGTTCACTAGGTTTAAGATGACCCAAGAAGCTGAAATTATGCACATGACCCTCTATCGTTGTACAGAAAATCACAATCACTTGTTGAGGTATACAAAATTGTGAACAGGATCACAAAACGTGCTGACGTACACAAAACTGTGATAAGGATCACAAAACGTGGTGACGAACACAAAATTGTGAACAGGATGACAGAAAGTGGTGACGTCCACAAAATTGAGACTATGTTTATTGTCTCTAGAAGAAAATCACAACATCAATCATCAGAAAGTTTACTTTACAGACACAAAAATGCAAGACAAATTATTAACCCAATAGGCCCTCCTCTCTGGTAAAGGAACCCCAAAGTAGATCCCAACAGAGGTACGTAACCCAAAAGATTAAAGTTAATACTAAAGTAAAGGGATAGACGATAAAGGAAAGAACAAAGTCTTTAGTTAATCTATCCTGGGAAAAAAATAATATAACAGTAGTAGTGAACCCGAAAATCAGAAGTGAGTAAAATGATTATACAAAATATGAAATATTCATTTCTCTTTCTTACAATCTGTCAGTCTGTGGCCACATTTAATCACACTTACCGACTACTCTTGTGTGTAACAGCTGTGTATCTTTGACATATTTCATGGGTGGTGCTGATCCAAGGGAGCCCCAGTTCCTCAAAGAATGATTAATTTTCCTAATGGGGAACGCCCGCTTAGATAGTGCTAATTTTATGTGTCAAAGTTCACGTCAGGTAGGCATGAAGAAATATATATCGCGATCGAAATGTTCACCATGGGCAGTGTCGTGAAATTCTAAATCCACATATCTAAATTAGAAAGTAAATGTAAAGCCTAACGAAGTAATTCAATAAAAGGAAAGAAGAATGGTAAAAGAACAGTGCGGTCACAATAGCGTACGCCTGTATTATAGAACGTCATGCTAGTTAAACAAGAAAACCCCTTTTTATGCTCCGTCTGCATAATTGTAACGCTTTCACGTTTGCTAGTAAAGCCTACTGCATCAAATAGACGCGTTTCTAAAAATAAAACTGGTACTGTGTTTCTTAGAAAACCTTGAGATACGCACACTGCTTAATGACCTAGATTTAATATTACATTAATGTCATTTTATGCACTACGTAAACTAAAAGACAGACGGGCTTAGAAGAGAGAGAGAGAAAGAGAGAGAGAGAGAGAGAGAGAGATGTACGGAGGAACGCATGCAATACTACCACGTCGTCTCGCGATTGAAAAGTAATGCCACCCCACGCGAAAGGCATGCAGGCTTGATTTTTTTCAAATAAACAGTGACAAAAAACACTACCAATACGAGGTAAGGTTTTAAAAAACACGTTTAATGCTTATTAGGAAACATGACACAATACTGTTTTACGTCTGAAATCCTGACATTAATCTGACAGTACAGAAGACACCCCATCGTATAGAAGTGAACGGGTGGTAGCAGAAAATACATATTTTGAACGAAGCCACTTGGCTCCATTAAACTTATATATTTGGGTGCCTTAGGACTTGCTGACAAAGAATATGTTAGGTGTTAAGCAAATAGTCTAATAATTAACAAATTATAGCCAAAATACTATAGTGGTGTTGTCTGACAACACAGGATCATATTTGCTCATAATGGCGTGTTTGGACACTGCTTTAGGGGAAATGAGGCCACCACGTTAGATCCGATTTGATTGGCTAGAATAATATGTAAGGCGAAACATGATTAGTCGATTGCAAATACTATTTTTGGTTGTTAATGGAAACGGTAGGAAGGGTAAATTTTTTCAAATGCTTTTGTAAACATGGTCTCATTGGCTAGACCATTTAATATAGTCAATTAGGAGCGTCAGTTCAGTGCCACTTTTTGAAAATAAACTTTGTAGAAGCAAGTGCGTTGAGAACCAGCTCATATTTTTCTAATAAAAGCCTAGAACAGAGGCAGATCGGAATTGTGCCATAACTCATCGCCAGTCAACGTACTTGTTTAATATTTCCTTGAATTGTGGTAAGCTAGACATATTTGATATCTTTTAGATGAAAATTGAATGTGAATTGATAATTTATGTCTGTATGTGTGTGGTTCAGTAGCAAACATGAGGCAAAGCCTAGATATTGCTCCACCATGAAAAAAAAAAATTTGTCGGAGAGGAGTATAACTATATGGGATTGCCAAATAGTACTCTGACACCTATCTTATTGAATAGAAGGAAATAATGATGGAATTGCAGAGGCGTTGTAATCATTAGGGAGAGGAATACTGGTGTATATTGTTACATGAGAAGCTAGCAGTTGGCCTACCGCGCTGAACTCTGTGTTTGTTATGTATTGTGCTTCAGTGTGGAAATAGATTATAAATTAGTTCTGAAGTAGGAGGTACAACCTTCTTATTTCAGGGACCGTGGTACTAAAGTATTAAAGCAGCACCTGGTCTGAGTTTTGCTGAATCCAGAGGCTGGTAGCATACTCCATGGTCAAGATATCGACCAGTGTTGTTTCTCAAGAAAACTGTGAAGCAAGCGAGCAGAGGAGACAGTTTTCCTGCCGCCCACACAGAAGTTAAGATTTCGTTGGCCAGAGCAGCTCAATCTTGTGTATACCCCCCTCTAAAATTGACTGTACATTAAATCAAGAGGGACAGTTATTTGTTTCAAATAAAAAGAAACTGTGAACCTTTCCAATATTATCTCCACCTGTAACAAACACATGCAGTCATGATGACAAACAACAACCTAGCTTGAAAAGCCAGTATTACCTCAGAGTACTACATCACTACTTACACACATATTGTAATAATAATATATGTCAGTACAAAGATCCTATCTATAAATTGTGTACATACAACTTGTGATTACATTTGATTGTGATTCCTGATTCACTTTGTAGTTGAATCAGGATATCTATTGTTGAAAGGAATTAATACATATTTTAAAAGTTACACGTGAGTTATTAAGATAGTCTTATAGAGTGTTCTATGTATGTGAGTGTCACAGTGTTGTAAAGTATTGTGGATTAAATTAAATTGTTTATCTGTCTGTTGGTTGTTGTGAACATACACTTCATCACTATCATAACCCTAGACATTCAACGTAGTCATCACAATATTCCAGAATAAGTCTGACTGAGGTCTAAGTGTGTTAGCAAAGTAAGGTCATCTGTAACACACCACACTTATTAGATACAGATACCTTCACAGCTGATCTCAGTCAGTACACTAAGTCCCTATAAATATTTATATCATCCCACTTTACCACAGGCAGCACACAGTAGTCCGATATTTAAGGAAATGTCTGGTGGGTACACTGTTAGAAAAACAAATAAGGATAAGCAAAGGATCTCCTATCTGTGTTTTTTTTTTCTTTGTTTCTCTCTGGGGTTGGGTGCCGGTTATGGACCCAAGTATTCTTTTTTTCTGGATAAATCCACTCGAGAAAAGATAAACCACGATAGTCAGTATTCTGGAACAAATGTTATATAGATATTTGGCCGCCACAAGCGGATCAGATTTGCTGTAAACAATCTGGGTAATTTCTTGTCCAGTTTATGATCTTATTCTTAGAGTTTATATGTGGGAACTCTCTCTCTCTGGAAGAAAGCAAGAGGGCCGCACAGGTCAAAATCTAAGACCCGATAATATTTTAAGAATGTGTCTGGAGCTATTCAAACCGCTAGATCGCAAGGGTTGTGATCGCCTAGAGATGGAAAAAACTAACATTTTAACAATGATATCAATATTATAATCTCAAACGCGTTAGGTAAGACCTCTAGATCACTCCGGTATTAAATTATATTTAAACCCACAAGAGTCTAGCTAATATTATCGCGCTTTAACACGAGATATAAACTCTAGTAATTCACAAAATTACGCATGATGAATAAAAGTAGATTTATCTCTAATTATCATTCGCCTAGAGTATATTAATTAATTTAAAGCGTCTCTTACTGGGGGAATGACAAGAAATTAAATTTACTTATTACAGCTGGAACAATTTGCTATACGTTATTTAATATGCTTATTTAATAAACACAGAAATCCCAGTGAAAAACTTTAACACGTTAAGACACTCAAAATTCTCATATATATTATGATTACCGCCATGCAGGAAACTGACACTCTCCACGAATCTAAGAAATTCTTTCTATATAAAACTCCAAGAGTTCGCGCTAGCAGATATCAACAATTCCTGCGGCAGACTGATAATGAGTTTTAGGAAACTGCACATATATATATGAATCGGCCCGATCTCGCCCATGTATGGCAAAATCGCACCTCGAGCAGCGTCCATTCTATTATCAGGTGTTAATCAGAGGTTTCAGATCTCGGCTCTGACGTCGTAACGTGACCGCCGGTGGCCCGCCTCCTGAAGGAATGTCAGTAAGAGATGCCGAAATAGTTTTATTTTAATAGCCCGAGAGAGAAGACAACAAAGGGCGAATGTCGTGGCTGCTAACACGATAACTTATTGCATACCAACCAGTAAGCGTGGGAATTCCACTCGAGTTGTTTAGTTGTAAGAGGGAAAGGGGTGACTGAGGGATTAAAGAGAGGCTCGATTTTCATACGTCACAGGTGCGAACCCCAAGGCTAACCACTACGGATCTAGAGCAGCAAACCTCGGTTATAAGCCCGGTGCACTAACACCTTCTGTGGTTAATTCACAAATCACACATGTTCTTTTATATTTGGATATACGCTCTAATATAACCGATGGGCACTGTGTTTTGGTTGAACGGGGCGCGTCTTGCGATAACGAGGCAAAATTTTATTTAAAAAAAGAAAACCTTATGTGGTTGGGAAGGTGCTAGATAGATACTGATCAAGTCTTAGGAATGGGAACGAGTTTGAGCTACGTCCTGACGGGGGTCGGAGTGCCTAAAAGGTGTGGCGTCTGCCTCGAATTCTAGAGGTACCGGGTTCGATTCCCAGTTGAAGTCCTATATATGAAAATATTTTTGTCAGAACCAGTGGTCCTAATGATGTCATACTCCCCCTGGTCTCCTGGGTAGTAAGATCGGATGGCTAGTCTTCTCGGATAAGGGCGAAAAAATAGGAGTCCCGTGTGCATGTTGCGCACGTTAGATATCCTACGGCCGTTGGAAATCGTAAAGAATAGGCCTATCTGGAAGGCTGCTGCCCTGGCAAAAATTAAATAATTAGAAACCTACCCACCACAAAAGTATTTATAGAATGTGTGATTCTTATATATACACACTGGGATTCTCGCCGGTGCTATGGAGTTCGTGCATTGTGCTGAGATCCTCCGTGTGTGATCTACGGGAGGAGATCGGAGCACTGATGGAGTTGTCCGTGTGCAATGAAGATAGTCCTTAAAACCAAACCAAACCAAACGTGATAACTGGAACCCGTCGTAAATGGCACACAGACTCGGGAAGTGACGATCCTATTGCCTTTAACTAGAGCCTCGGAGAACTCAGTATAACCAGCAGGTAATTTCGTGGCGGGGAATGAGCACTGCACCCTACCTTGGCTACATATCACAGGGAGGCGCAGAAACACCCCTTTAATCTCCCCTAGAGCTGGCACAGCACACTTCTGGCTTCTACCCGGGGTGGGCAGGAAATCCACAGGCACCCCAGCGTCACAATGCCATGATGATGACCGAGTCACTTATCCTGTGTTGTGCGGCCGTGCACGTAACGAGTTTTATCTAAATGGCAGATTATACCGGAGTGTTGACATAAGTGAGCTTCAGATAAACGCTATGAATATATTGTAAAACAAATAAGACTAGGCTGGCATTTGTTTAACCTCACAGATCACACACGGGTTGTCTTGTTGAAACCATCTTCCAGGTGTGCTTCTTTAATAAATATAAACAATAAATATTTTAACAATCTTACAACAACATCTCTGTCTCTCTCTGTCTCTTTCTCTCGCACACACATTTCTCTGTTTTTCTCCATCCATTCCTTACGTTCTTCTGCACTTCCCAACCATTCATCCCTCCACCCACTCACACTCTCAGCCATTCATCCATTCGTCCACTCACCCAGTCCTACATTCCTACCTATTCCACTTACGTTCTTAAACCTACCTACCCACACAGCTCTCCACCCGATCCACCTACCTACATATCGCCCGCTCCCCCACCCCCCACCCGTTCCACGAATCAATCCCAGCACCCTCCCACCTCCACCCCACCAAATCACCCTTCCCATTACCTATCTCTAGCTCTATACTTACCTCCTCACTAACCCACCCAGCTACCTACCTACCCACACAGTGACCTCCCGATCCACCTACCTACATATCCTATGTCCGTCCACGATCAATCCATAAACCCACACATCCAACCAAATCCAATCTTATCCTTGTGGTGAAGTGGGATGTTATAAATATTTATAGGGGACTTAGTGTACTGACTGAGATCAGCTGTGAAGGTATCTATATCTAATAAGAGTAGTGTATTATATATAACCTTACTTGCTGCCACATATGTATATCTCAGTCAGAATTATTCTGGAATAGTGTGATGACTACGTTATATGTCTAGGGTATGTGTATGATGAAGTGTAAGTCATAACAACAACAGACAGCTAAACAATTTAATTTATTCCACCACACTTGACAACACAGTGACACTCACATACATAAAACACTCTATAAGGATATCTTAAAGGAGTCACTGATAACTTTTCAAATAACAATATGTATTCAGTGCTGTCATGAATGTATATGTGTCCTGATTCAAATACAAAGGGAACCAGGAATCACAATCAATTTTAATTACAAGTTATATGTACATAATTTATTAATATGAATCTTGTAGTGACATATATTTTTAATAGTATCCTATGTGTGTCAGTTGTGTAGTAGTAATATGAGGTAATACTGGTTTTGTTTTGTTCAAGCTCTGTTGGTATGTGTCATCATGACTTCAATAGTTTGTCTTTATTGGAACTAGTATTGGAGATGTTCTCAGTTCCTGATATTAAAACAATTAAATTCCCCTCTTAATTTTATGTTACACTGTCATTTTAAGATGGGGTACATAATGTTGAGCTCCATGGCCACACTCTCTTATCTTTCGTGATGACTGCAGAAAAAAGGCTCCTCTGCTCGATTACTTTAATGAGTTCTGGAGTCACCCCACTGGTTGCTATATGGACCAAGGAGTATGCTGTCCACCTCTGGCTTCAGCAAAGCTCTGACCAGGTGCTGCTCAATAACGTTAAGACCACGGTCCCTGAAACAAGAAGGATGTACCTTCTACTTCATAACTAATTGATACTCTAGTTCTACACTGAGCACAATACATCACAAACATTGAGTTCAGAGCGTTAGGCCAACTGTCAACTTCATCTGAAATACTTTATACCAGTATTTCCCTCCCTAATGGTTACTACGCCTCTGCAATTCCAGCATTATTTCTTTCTAGTCAATCATCTAGGTGTCAGTGTACTGTTTGGCCATTCCATGCAGTTTTACTTTCCTCCGACACCTTCTGTTCAGGCTGGAGCATTATAGGCTTTACATCATGTTTGCTACTGAACTACACATATATACAGGCATAAATTAACAATTTACATTCAATTTTCATTAAAAGATATTGAATATTTCAAGCTTACCACAATTCATAGAATAATAAACAGTTTCGTTGACTGGCAATGGATATAGCACAACTCCGATCTGCCGATGTCCCAGGCTTTATTTTATATAAAATATACACTGGTGCTCAACGCACTGCTTCTTAGTAGGTTTATTACAAGATGTGGCAATGAACAGACGCTCTGAATCGAGTATATTCGC
The DNA here is from genome assembly GCA_024509875.1 of Oreohelix idahoensis. Taxonomy (NCBI): domain Eukaryota; kingdom Metazoa; phylum Mollusca; class Gastropoda; order Stylommatophora; family Oreohelicidae; genus Oreohelix; species Oreohelix idahoensis. The sequence continues at coordinate 105,799 of JAMPIV010006030.1, forward strand.
AGCTCTACCCAATGAAACCATGTCTACACATCTTTTCAAAAAAGTACTCCTTTTTCACGTTTCCCCTGACAACACAAGATAGTATTTATAGCCTGACCAATCGTGTTTAGTCTTACATTTGTGGCGCTCCAATCAATTAGGAGTTAACATGGTAGGCTATTTCCGTAACGTAAGGTTTTTTCAGAAACGTTAAAAAAAAATTTTATGAGCAGAAATGATTTCATGCTGTCAGGCATCCCCACTATTTTATTTTGGTTATAATTTGGTAATTCCTAGACTATTTGCGTAACGTTTTACATATTCTTTGTCAGCAAACCCTAAGGAACCCAAATATACAAATTTAAAAGAGCTAAGTGGCTGCGTTCAAAATATGCAATTTCTTCTACCTCCTGTTTCGAAGATGTGCTGTCTGGGTACTGTAATGTTTTCAAACGTAAACCCATCTAATGTTATCTTTTCTAATAAGCGTTTTTCAGGATTTTAAAACCTAACTCTGGGAAGGTTAGTGTTTTTATCACTGTCCGTCTGAAAAAAAGTTAGTGCATGTGGCCTTACACGCGTGATGGCAGCAATTGTGTATCGCGCGATGCGTGTTTAGTATTGCATGCTTCCTGCCCCTCTCTCCCCTGCTTTATCTGTCTTTTAGTTACGCTGTGTATGGGATGAATGAAATATTAAATCTAGGTCATTGATCAGCTTGCATATCTCCAAGTTTTTCCAAGAAATACAGTACACGTTTCATTGAAGAAAGCGTGCCGCGACACAGTAGGCTTTTACTATCAACGTGAAAGCGTTACAATTTGCAGACGCAGTAGAAAACAAGGGGGATTTCGAGTACAGTCATTGTGACAGCACTGTTCTTTTACCATTTCTCTTTTCTTTTATTAAATTTATTTGTTAGGCTTCATATTTACCTGATAATTTATATATGTGGATTAGAATATTTCACGACAATGCTATTGTTAAAGACGATTATAATGTATTTTACATGTTTCCCACACTTAGTTTTGTTAGCAGTTTAATCTACGCGGTAACAATTCTATCTGGGGCCAACATGATGTATTTTGCACCATTTTAATTGTAAGTGAACGCGATATAAGGTTTACGTCACTAGGTGATTATGACGTAATAAGTTCTGCACTAATTTATGCAGACCGTTAGTTCGAGGCCTTCTGTTAGAATTATTCGTCCTAGTCAGACGTGTTTTATGAGCTCCCGTTTTCGGTAGAGGATTCAAGTACTTTGTCAAGTGGCATATATTTTGGAGGCCGCCACCTTATTTACGATGACTCCGGACTTATGGAGAAGTTCCGTGAATTGTAGAAAGTAAGTCTACTATCAACTTTTAAGCATCGTCACCTCTAGCCCACATTACTTAGATGTTAACCTCTTTAGGCATCTCTAGTACAGCGGCTAGATTTGTATAGATGAATTGAACTGACTGAGACGTTCTATGCCTTGCTGATGATTATTAATGCATGTACTACTATGAAATGAATATCTTGTCGTCTGAATAAACGTGTCATGTTATGTGGACCCATCCACGAAGATCTTATCAAGTTTATATAAAATTGAATGCACTGCCTTGACACCCATGTCATTCATCTCCGTATCAGCACGATTATACCAACCTATCTTACACACAAAACCCCAACGTAACACCTATCCAAACAAATCCAGTCTTATCCTATCAAATTTTATCCAACCAAACCCAATCTTATCCTTTAAAATCATATCCAACTAAATCCAATCTTATCCTATCCAACCAAATCCAATCTTATCATATCCAAACCTATTCAACCAAATCCAGTCTTATCCTATCAAATCCTACCCAACCAAATCCAATCGTATCCTATGCTTGATATAATTTTATCCCTGCTATTTATCTGTGTCTGTTTATTATTGACGTTTCGCCGTTGAACACTTTGTTGTTAGTAGAACAAGTTTTGTTTCCCCAGTGTTTTTTCCAATTTTTCTTGTTTTTCGCCTCTCCAAAACTCTTCTATGTACTACAATTTACAATAATTTCTTACACCCCCTTCCTCCTCACGCTTATGCATCTCTTTCCAACTTCTTTCCAGAAATTGTATGAATGTTCGGTCACGCACGTGACACTTTTCACTTCTGTTGTGTCAGGTGTAATAATAAGAAATTCAGTGCATCAGTATACAGAGCTGTGCGGACGACAAGCCGAGATGATGCTGCCAGAAAGGTTTTGACGTCAACATCACGGGCAAATGGTAATTATGAGTCTGAAACGTGTGTGCGTGGTAGTGAAGACAGAGAAAATTCTGGATGTAGTTTACGACTGGAGAGAGATGGGGAGGGAAACTGGCGAAATACTGTTAATGATGAATTCGAGTGATTCAGAAAAATTATCTAAGATGTACGAGGAAACATAGAGAACAGCAAAAATGACAAATAGAACAGACTTTTATTAAAAGCGTGGATGCATGGAGGCATATCTAAAGTCATCCTAATATGACCACGAGCTAAGCACAATGCTACAATATTCAAATGTGGAAGTGAACCTGTCTGTAAGCCTAATTACACTCCCATTGATTCTTGAAATCACCCACACACTCTTCCAGGGATTCCCCCTGTGGTGAAACTTGTTGAGAACCCAGCATTGCATACTAAGCTTGGAGGAGTCACTTGAGCCGGAGACATAACTCTGGCTTTTTTTTTTACCTGGTTGGCTGTATGCAGGAGGATCTCACTATGGGCTCATGATGGGCAGGGAGAGCTGAAAAGTGGCTATGTGTAGGACGTGACAGTTGCCCAGAACCAGAGCACAGTATCTTAGCTCTGAATATGTGGACACCCTCTTGGAAGGCAGGGAATGCATACTATGCCACGTGATGATCCTTTACATGCAGTCCAAGCTGGAGAAACTAGAGCTCATAACTTCAACTCACCACACTTCGGAATGGCAGAAAAACCACAGGAAAAAGCTAGATCTACATTGTAGATAAAACGAAGGAGTCTTCAACTTGGTATGCCATGGCTGCAACAGAGCGAGAAGCTTAGCAGCCCTAGTTAAACAACAAGAACAAACATTAAAAGACCGCTTGCGCAGAATAGAAGGATTGAGAAGCTATGACAAGATCACTAATGTGGAACTCTGGGAATGACACAGATACATACCAGTGGAACAAGATGGCGGAGAAGACGCTGCTGTTGGATAAGACATATACAGACAAATAAAACGTATGATAAAAAACAAGAAAATGCATGTACTGGAATTATCAGTGAAAGAGATACAGAGGAAGATTCAAACACGTACATCAAAAGTGAGGAATGCAGTAAGCGACCCATAGCTTGACTGCCTACGTCAGGGTCAGCGAACCAGAGCTGACCAAGACCCTACTCCACCTCCACGTGGTGGTCTTGGAAACAGGCTGCATCACTGCAGTCTGGCTGAGGAGTAGGGATCGAAGAGGGAAGGCAAACCCGGTCCCAAAAAAATGCCGCGCGGAAGTCGGATGTGTCGGCCGACAAGCGCAGATACCGCAGCTTCGCTGTACACGGACACAACGCAACCAACGTTCTTTTCAGGACGAACGAGGAAGAAGGGGGAAGAAGAAACACGTACGAAGATTGGAATCTGACAAAGACATGAAAGAGGTAAAGAAAAGATGGAAAGACAGTGAAGGGATGGCACAGAACAGGAAAGATTTGCTTGTATTTATTGAAAACCTGTGCTGGGGGATGGGGGGTGTTACGGGTACTGGCAAGTAATTAATGAATGAATGAACCGTGAAACATGAACCACGAATAGTTTCACAGGTCTGATGCAGCGGATCATCCACGTTTGGATTGTCATCATCATCATCACCCTTCCGCCCCCTCAAGTAGCATGGGCCTTCAGCAAACTTATACCAGATCTTTCTGTCCCGTGCTATCAGTTTGGGTTAGTTCTCTTCCAATCCAACTACTTGTATTAGCTTTGTCTCTGTCTAAATGTACATAATTCCGTGTCACGATCTGTACTCTATAGTTCTATGCTCCGTATTTGTGCGTATCCCTCACTCTCTCACACTAGTCACACGCACTCACTCTCTCACTCAACCTCAGTCTCTCAATCAATCTCATTCACTCATTCTCCCACTCACTCATTCACTCACTGACACACACACACACAAACACTTCTAGTTTCATAACCGTCAGCTAAATCCCTCAAGTTTCCTGTTCTCACTTTCCTTTTATTATACCTAATTTTAGCTGACCTTTTATGATCAAGTCCGCCAACTGAAATAATTAATCAGCCAGCACTAACAATCGTTTGTCTTCTGCTCCGATGAGGCACAATACAAAGACAACCAAAGCCCGATGACCATCGGTGGTTCAATCAAGCAGAACAATAGGGATGAGAAAGATCTGCTACCATTGCTAACATCACGGTCAATCAATCAGATTTGAGAGACAACGTCTCATCAACAGATCCAAAGGTGGCAAGAGCAGCGTTTAAGATGAGCACACAAACAAGGGCAAGCAAATTCAACGAGGCTGTGGAGATGGACAATGAATCAGAGAGACACAGAGACTGACAGAGAGAAGATCACTTAAATCAACAAAAACTAACAGACAAGAATATTGTAGAGAGAATTGGATTAAACTATCAAGTCACATATGAGTCAGAATTTCTCTTGGTGAGAAGTGAGTTCTTGTAACACAGTAAGTCAAAAGCCGCACTTAACTTAGCTCACGTATGTTCCCTTTTGTTTACCTGTTAATTTTTCGCTAGAAGAAAAAGGTGTGCCGGCCAACAAGATGCGGTTTTACAGCTGAAGGTTAAGAATTACCATACACAGATAAAAAAGTGTAATGAGGATGTCCCTAAAGAAGCCTGTATGCAAAGGAAAATTATTACTACAATTAGAGGGAAGCAACACACTTTCTTTGGGCATATTATATCAATAATAACGCTGGAATATATTGTAAAAACAAGAAAGATTATAGGGGGGACAAAAAAGGAGATAGAGGGCGACAAATTGAGAAGATACTTGACAGTTTCACATCATGGCTGTGACGTACGTCTAGTTTGACTAGTGAATTTTCCCTGATATGATGGATGATTTAAAGGGACCTTTAGCTTTTCATAACATTAGAACCCCTGAACATTTGTTGTAACTTTTCGTTTGCCAGAACTCATTCCACCGGGACTCATTTAGTAGGCGGCACGAGATCAAAGAGACAGACCGAGGGATCTTAGGGGAGACTATCGGCGCTATCAAAGACAGTAGTTTTCCCTGATACGAGACGCAGTTGCTTGCCGCTAATTTCGCGTCTCGGTGTCAATCGAGGAACCGAGCGAACGGGGGGAAAGCGAAACGGGCAGCAGCGAGCGGATACGAAGACCAGGGGGCGGCTTCATCTCTTGATTTGGCGGTCAGATCCCCAAAAGTTCGTGAGATCAAATAAGTTGTCAAGTTTATCATGTCCCACTCAACTTACATTCCATTTTAGCTAAATAGACCATGAAGAACTAGACACGTTATCACTCGCTGGCCAGACCTTTACAGAAGCACTAGCTTTATTGAAATCTTGTTATAGATTTTCCCCTGGATTTTATATATATTTGCAGTGATTTCTAATTCTGTGCAAAGCGGTAAAATATATATTGTGTAAAGTGATCAGTGGTCTAGTCATTCTATTTCAAGGGATTTTGTGTTAATTTAAATCTATTTAATTAAACCATCTCAAGAGTTCCAGTTTTAAATATAATGATCTATCTATTATATTATTTCAAAAGATAATAGATGCTTAAATTAACTTTTAAAGTCGCGAAGGAATTTATAATTAATAAATTCAGTTAAGTCCTAGTTTTATAGATGTGGGTTTTTAACCACTAGAATTCGCGCAGTGTTTATTAAATACATAATTAAATACTCGAGTGTATTATAGGCTTAACGGGAAATTCATCGCGCTTTAGAAGGTTATTTGTTTTCGGTATATTACATGTCTTTTTTTTCTTTCATACAGAGTGATCGTAACCTGTGCGATCCCAGCATTAAGAAAGCAATAAAGAAATCAATCTAAGCAAAGCAAAGCATAAACAGTGTGTAGAGCTCCCCTGACGCAGAACTTGTTGAGACTGTGTAAATTTTTAATCTTTGAGGCGATTCTATGTTTGGAATTCCGCTATCTAACTTATAGCAAAGAAAGCACACCCAAAGACAAATTTAACGCACCATCAAACAACTTAAGTCGTAACGGGAAGAAGAACACTGGCCCGAGCTTTGTTAGTTTACTGACACAGAGAGATAATTCATAATTTCCTGAACAGTGATGTGACTAGTTTTCTCATTGGACTTAAACCATACCTCACGGATAAAGTGTACCAGCACGCGTAAGAATTTTATTATCCGCGGCATAGTCAAATAGACCACACCATCCTCACCCCGGTATCAGAGACCGTGCCCTCCCATAGACACTGTTATTAAGAAAAGAGACACAACTACAGATTCATTTTCCAGCGATTACGGGACCCTTTTATGTGCTGACCGCCTACCCGATAATCTGGGGCTAGAACTTGAACAAACACTCATACATTTAGTTGAGGTGTAACTGCTGTTGTGTTATTCTATGGAGTGCAAGATTTTTTCACAATCGGTAAGTGAGAGCAAGATGAGTGAAGGCCTTTGCTAGCGCGTGTATGAATGACAGGAAATTAATTCTTTTGTGTGACCATTTTGTTAACTTGCTTACCTGGTAACATATATCTTTTCTGTACACCCTACATTGTTCCTTTAAGTGGGATAGTTGATAATTTGTTAACTCTGTTTAAAACCACCTCCTTTCCATTTGCTTAGTAAAGGGAAGAACAGCTGGGAAGAACAGGTTTTTTTTTCTATCACTTATACCTAACTTGGTAACACCTCTTTCAGAGAAATTAACTTTACTGTTAGGTTAACGTACCCGTGTTCCTGATATTATCTATCTCTGGACTGGGTTTGTCTGTGTCTAATGAGCGGGAAGGGCTTAGTCGATACCAATCTTCTTCACCCCCTCCCAAACTTGTTATTTGCATTTGTGTACTTATGATAATTTATGTAATATCTGATATTTTTTAGTGATTGATGTTTAAAGTGAATAAAATCACCTAAACTCATTTAGTTCTGTGTGTTGGATATACCCAAAGCCCAACTTTTCCCCTATTCGTTTAATATAGTTTGTATCAACGTCGTGTGTGTGTTTGAAAACACCAAATCGGTGAGCGCGCAGATGCGAGTCTGGAAAACTGGCAAATAATTGTTTGACCAGGAGAGTGAAAGAGAAGATTGAGAGACACGATTTGTCGTAAATAAGTCTGTCTTTACTCTCCTCCAGCACGCTGTAAAGTAACTATTAAATCTCTACATTTCTATCACTGAGCTTCCCATCATCATTTTCCACTCTAAACCGGACCACTATTTCTACGACTCTTTTCTCTCAAAATAAATTTACGACAATATTTGGCTGGCTCGTCTGGGATAATTTTGAGATACATTTGATGCACACATATTTGTGGGCTGGTTCTGGGATCTTGAGCTACATTTGAGGCAATCGCATAGCCGGGTTAAAGATATTTTGAGTCTGATTTAGTTTGGGTCTAACTAGGTAGAGTGTGAATGATTTGTCTTTGTGAATTAGGGAAATAAATAAATAATTACACCCCTAGACAAACGTTCTTTAAGTATTTGGGTTGTCCACACAGCATATTTACAGGTTGTTTTCTCTCCACAGCAGTAGAAAGTACAGATAAACAAATATATTTGCTATTTTAATTATCCTCTGGCGGAGATAATTATATTTCTTTCTTTATAAAAGTTGCTGGGATTGCGTGATTGTTTTACAGTCACTAAGGTTTTTGAAGTCAAAAAGAGTTGAGCTTAGCTAAAGACGGATTGTTCTGATTTTTAAAAATTAAGTTAACAACGTCTCATCTCAATAATTGACTTTAGGGACGGAGTTTGTTGTCAGAGATTTAAAATTTAGGGGAAATTTTTTTTTCCTTTTAAATTGTTTTAATATAAATTTTTCTCTACTGTTAGTAAAAGTAGATTCTTTTCCAGTGTAACTTACCATTTAGTGGCATAGTCGCTTGCGTTTAGAGCCTTAATTGCCAGATAATAGCAGCGATAAGTTTGCACAGTACAGGTAGGAGGTAACACAGGTAAATTTGTACTTATGTTTTTTTCTCGTAGCGGTTCAGAGTTCCTCCCTTTCGCGTTTCTTCTTACTAGTTCTCTAAGCATACTTCATCTTATTCTTTAACAATGGCAGAGAGGATAAAGATGAGGTCCATCTTGAGGTTGGAAGCGAAAGAGGCAGGATTAGATGCAGAAGCTGCAAACGCGTTTATTAACCAGGAATTGGAAATATATGACGCGGAGCAACAGAGAGCCGAAGCTGAGAGGAAGGCGGAGCAACAGAGAGCAGAAGCTGAGAGGAAGGAAGAGAAAGAAAGAACAGAGAGGAGAGAAGCCCAGGAGAGGGCAGATAAGTGTCATGGAATATTCTAATCCACATATATAAATTATTAGGTAAATATGAAGCCTAACAAATAAAATTAATAAAGAAAAGAGCAATGGTAAATAACAGTGCTGTCACAAAGACTGTACTCGAAATCCCCTTGTTTTCTACTGCGTAAGCAAATTGTAACGTTTCACGTTGATATTAAAGGCCTTCTGCAACATACACGCGCTTCCCAAACACACAATAAAATGTGCTGCCTTTCTAAGAAAAACCTTGAAATATGCAAGTTGACCTAAATTTTAAATTCCATTCATGTCTTTTTCTACACTGCGTTACCAAAACGAACGAGACAGATGGACTAAAGGATAAAGAGAGAGGGGAGGGCTGAAAATCAGGAACGCATGCAACACGCTTCGCGCGATACACAAATGCTGCCATCACGCGTGTAAGACTACATGCACTAATTTTTTTTCAGACGGACAGTGATAAAATATATTAACCATCCCAGAGTTAGGTTTTAAAATAAAAAAAAACTCTTATTAGGAAAGATAACAATAGATGGGTTTACGTTTGAAAACATAACAGTACCCAGACAGCACATCTTCGAAACAGGAGGTAGAAGAAAATTGCATATTTTGAACGCAGCCACGTAGCTCTTTTAAATTTGGATATTTGGGTTCCTTAGGGTTTGCTGACGAAGAATATGTAAAACGTTACGCAAATAGTCTAGGAATTAACAAGTTATAACCAAAATAAAATATTGGGGATGCCTGACAGCATAAAATCATTTCTGCTCATAAGATTTTTTTTATAACGTGTTTGAAAAAAATTTACGTTACAGAAATAGTCTACCATGTAAACTCCAAATTGATTGGAGCGCAACAAATGAAAGCCTAACTGTTAAAACTCTTTCTTTGTGTAGTTGTTAACTCATACTGGCTACTAGTTGTTGAATCATGCTTTATTTGCTAAATGATGTGAATGTCCACCAGTGGATAAATGTAGATGTTGGGACTGGTGTAGTAAAGTGTAACGATTGTCAACTCATCAAACCCAGCACAGTTTTGGTCATACAGGTCATCTTGTCCTGGAACGTGATGAGGCTCCGACAAGAATGTGAGTGTAAACAATGAGTGTGTATCTGAATGTCAGTACGCGAATGGTAGAATGATTCGATAGAGTTGACAGGTTGGTAGTACATCACTCATACTCACACTGTTCGAATTCAAGAAGTACTGGAACTACGGTGGTCTTTTTATAACATTTAATGGGACGCACACTTGGACAGTACGTGTATGGTTACAGGAACAAATGTCGACATAGACAGCATAATGTTGATCACAGGAATATCATCTTAAGTTAGCATTCATGCTTGGCAAATATCATAATGGAGCATTCGTAAATAAGCATTCAGCGTTCCATCATGTAAATCATCTGGCTTTACTGACTCAAATGCTAAAAGTTCTTTTTGGTGTTCATGTTCTCTTATTGCTTTTTTTTCTTGAGCTTCAGCTTGTAATTTTCTCTCTTCTGCAGCAGCCTGTAATTTTTTCTCTTCAGCAGCAGCTTCATCTTTTCTTTTCTCTTTTTCCATTTCCATCTGGAATCTTTTTTCATCAGTCTGTATCTGCAATTTCTTTTGTTCATCCTCTCTTTGTAATTTTCTTTCCTCAGCTTCTAATTTCTTTTCTTCAATCAATGCTTTTCTTTCTTCAGCAGCCAATGCTTTGTCATATTGAGCAACTGCCCATTCTTCTAATTGCTGACCAGTCTTATCAAGAGCCCTGCCTTGTGTGATAAAATAATCCAAGGTAGACATCTTGTCTAATAAGATCAGTAATTTGCAAAAGTAAATAAATTTACTTTCTTAGTCTTAATCAAAGACTTTGTATGATAACTTTGTAACCTGTGAAAAATAGTACTTAACTATCCCAATCACTGTGGGAAACAAGACTTACAAAGGTCTTGTATAAATCCTTATATAATAACAGCTATAAGTTGCTGGTTCACTCTATAATATAAGTGCAGTGCACCAGAAATAGTGTTTTATATCATCAACTGTGTACCTTTAGTAATAGTAATTAACTATCAGTTGATTCTTGTACATCAATTTATATGATCAACTATATTTTAAATAGTGTATGTCGATCAGGCACAAAACAAAACAGTTATACAGAAAAACATGAAAACATTTGCGGAAATGAAATAAATAAAATTGGAAAAACAATAAAAGATAAACCGCAAGAGGATAACAAATACAAATAACGCCACAGTATATAAATATAAATTGAGAATAGAACTGAAAGATAGAATAGGGTAGACCAACAAATTACAAACAAATCAAAACAAAGTAAAGAACAGAGGAATATTACAAAAACAACAATGAGTACAGACTTCACAGCTAACACTAATAGCAACAGCTGTCGCAGCAAATTTCCAATGAAGAAAATTGCACCTATAGAAACGCACACATCAGACCCTCTATTACGTGGGATACTCTGCTGTGTGACACCGCCCAACCGAAACAACAACCCGCTGGATACAAACAAATATCACATATAAATAGTTAAACATAAATACATAAATGCATAAATAGTATGGCAATATGATGTAAATAGAGTGTTGCAGAAAGAATGTGTTGGAATGAAGGCTCAGTTACACTGCCTAATAGTACAGTACTGTGGTACTTTATTAAACAAATACTTCTGGTCTAATTACACTGACAAACAACATTTTTCTTTCTTATATAAGAATAAGTGTTCTTAGGTCAATTTCTTGCGCTGATTTCAAATCTGAAATCCGTTTATCTCTATCACGTCGGGTTCTTAAGATATTTGTGAATAAATATATTTTTGGGAAACCGTTATTTGCTCCGTTTCATTTTTACTATAAAACTTATTAAAAATTAATAAAAAGCAACATAATTCTACTTTTTATACTGCTAAAAGATGCATGACATATGTTACGCGATTTTTCAAATAGTTACTGTATTTTGAAATAATTCTGAGCAAAATATGGCTTCTAGAAGTTGTAGAAATTCGGCTGATCTGTTCTGTTACGCGTGCGGATATTCTACCGATCATGTTGACCAGAAAAACTTTACACCATTACTAAAGATAGCATATGAACTTTATTTCGATTCGAAAGTTGATGATGCAAATAAATCTTGGAAGCGAAATGCGATTTGTTCGATACATTGGCAGGTTGGTTACGAAAATCGCCGAAGCATAAGTCGATGCCTTTTGGCGTGCCAGTAATATGGCGTGAACATACAAATCACACTACTGATTGTTACTTCTGCTTGACAAATATCCATGGTTTCACTTTTAAAACTAGAAAGTATGTGGTTTATCCAAATATTGAATCGGTTTCGAAACTAGTGCCTCATGATCCAATCACGTGTCCGATCCAAGTACCACCAGAACAATATCCGTTGGACGTAAATGAACCATCAGAAAGTGATAGTTTACCTGCTTTAGAAACTAATTCTGACTCAGATTACATACCGGTGAATGATGGTGTTTACTTAATTAACCATTCAGAACTTTCAGATCTAATACGTGATCTCGCTCTTACCAAAGGACAAGCGGAATTACTCGGTTCGCGACTCAAAGAATGGAATCTTTTAGCGCCCAATACTCCGATATCTAAATTTCGTCATAGACACAGAGAACTTGTTCAATACTTTGAGATGGATGATGACATTTGCTATTGCAAAGATGTAAACGGTCATGAGCACATAGTCAACGAATGGCGATTTTTCATCGATTCTTCCAAGACTAGTCTAAAAGCCGTGTTATTGCATAACATAAATTTTTTTTCATCAATTCCAGTCGCCTACTCTGTTCATATGAAAGAAACTTATGAAAATATGGCTATACGTTTGGAAAAAATAAAGTACAATGACTACCAATGGCGGATTTGTGGAGACCTAAAGGTCATTGCAATTCTCACGGGCATGCAGACTGGGTATACTAAATTTTGTTGCTTCCGATGTGAATGGGACAGCCGCAACAGACAGGAACATTATGCAAGAAAGGTGTGGCCTATCCGGGATCGTATGCAGCTCGGGCATAAAAATGTAATACACGAACCTTTAGTTAACAAAGACAGCTTCATTTTACCACTGTTACATATAAAGTTGGGGCTCATGAAGAATTTTGTAAAAGCGTTAGATAAAACGAGCAAAGCTTTCACTTATCTTCGAGAAAAGTTTCCGCAAGTTAGCGATGCAAAGATAAAGGAAGGTATCTTTGTAGGACCTCAGATTAGGAAAGTTATTGCAGACAAACAATTCGAGAACTTGTTACATGGTAGTGAACTTCGCGCATGGATGGCATTCAAATCGATCATCGATAACTTTCTGGGAAATCACAAATCTGTCGACTATGTTGCATATTGTTAAGCAGTGTATAGATGCATACAGAATTATGGGCTGTAACATGTCCCTCAAAATCCATTTGCTCGATTCGCATCTTGACTTTTTCCCTGACAACCTTGGCGAAGTCAGCGATGAACATGGAGAACGATTCCATCAAGATATCGCCGTAATGGAGTCACGTTATCAAGGACGGTGGAGTGTGACCATGCTTGCCGATTATTGTTGGATGCTTCATCGCGATGTACCACATGCCATTCACCGACGAAAGTCGACTGCAAAGAAATTCAAGCCTACATAACTGTTATACTTCTTGTACGAATGATGTTGTAATACTGTATGCGTTGTTAAAAAACTTCAATTGCGTATTTCTAGAGATCCCGACCTGATAGAGAAAAACGGTTTGCAGATTTAAAAACAGCGCATTAAAATTGACCAGAAAAACATAGAAATGTTAGAGAAAGAAAAAAAAAGTTTTTTTTTGTTAGTCAGTGTTATTTTAAATTCAACACAGAAATAGAAGTTCCATCGTTGATGTGAATGATAACAATCGATGTAGGACTTCTCAGTTCAATAACATTTCCTTTCGCAAACACTGTCAAATATTCTCCAGTCCTGATGTGTAATGTTCTATGTTTCAACCAAGCTTGCTGTGTAACACTGTCAGTTGTATGGCAAATGTCCAACGAACCAAATGTCAACAAACGCTGACCTAGTTACCGCATACTCTCGACAGGACAGGTCACGCTGACATCACTGTAGAGTTGTACTGTTGATGTATTTGTGTGTCGTAACAGACCCCAAGGAACGTCTGGTCTCAGTAGTTTACTTCTCAATATGGTCACTGTGCAGGTTGACCCAGGAAGCTGGCACACCAGTTGTTAAAACTCTTAGAAAAGTTAAAGTTAACAAACATAAGTAATGTTAATCAAGCATCTAGTGGTAATGGTAAACCCTTTACTTACAAGGTCAGGGTACCAGCGTTCAACCCTTCCAGTGATGACATAACATTCTGGCTAAACAGATTTGAACGCTCGTGTCGAGCACATAATGTGGACAAATCACAATATGCTAACCAGTTATCAGAAAATCTGAAAGGTGATTCTCTGACTAGTTTAAGTTTGGTTGAAGAGGCTGACAAAGATAACTATGATGTTATTAGGGCAGCCTTATTAAAGAAGTATCAGTTGTCTGAAGAGGGTTATCGGAAGTTGTTTAAGACAATGGTGCCTGAGGCAGGTGTAGAATTCTCAGAATTCATTGCAAGGACACGACTTACATTTGATCGTTGGATTGAGCTATCCAAAACAGAAAAGACTTATGAAGCCCTTATGGACTTGATACTCAGAGACAAGATTATGTCAAGTATAAATAAACCTTTCCTCGAATTCTTACATGAGCGTAAACCTAAGTCTCTAAAAGAAATGGAACAGTATTGTACCCAATACGTCACTGCATATCCAGACGTAGCCATTAGCAACAGTAAGGTTAAAGAAGGTATGCCAGTTGCTTCTGCAACACCATACAACCCTAATCACTCTCACAAATTCCAAGGACCTCAAAATAAGTTTAATAAAAAAGGTAACTATTAAAGTTATCAGAACCAAGGTAACCAATCATTTCAGGGTTCTTCTTCGAATACCTGGAGAAGAGCTGACAGCCCTCGATTCAGGGGTGGTCATAATTACAGGAACTTTCGCAAAGGAAGTCATTCTAGAAACTATCCAAGTTTTCCTTCATGGAGACATCAGGATCATAATTACCGAGATACTCATTATAATGAATATGATGATAGTAACCAAAGGAGCTATGATTCAAACCCGAGTAGAGGTTATAATAGTGGAAACAATGATAAGTACAGAGGCAATAATAACAGAGGTAGAGCACAATTCAAAAAAACATAAAGCTCATTACCAGGCGAACTCTGCACAGCAAGGGTCCCACGAAGCCTATAAACAAAATAAAGATAATGATGACTCTAATAATATGGCATGTGCCGCTTTTGATTTTGGGAGAGCATCTCAGTGCCCCCAATGCAAAACATTATTTGAGCCAACCACAGTGTCTACTTTAAGCTGTGGCCATCCTCTTCCCGCTCTTCCTGCGTCAATCGCGCATGATGGGAGAGGTTCTCTTGTCTTACACAAAGGTTTAGTAAATGACAATCCAGTCTCAGTACTTTTTGATTCTGGATGCACAACTATTGGGGTTAGGCAGTCACTCATAGATCCTTCTCATTCTACAGGCAAAGTAGTCAAATGCGTAACATTTGGCGGCACCATAGAGAAATACTCTACCGCTATCATTAGGATTGCTACTCCTTTCTTCACAGGAGATGTACACGCATGTCTTTTGCCGGATCCGATCGCTGATCTTATCATCGGTCGCATTCACGGAGTCCAAGAATGCACTCCGGAGCAAATTTCCGTTTGGGAAAATCAAAATATGCAATCTGCTAATGCAGTAGTCACTAGAGCTCAAGCTCTCAATATGCCTGAAACTTCATCTGTTGAAGATAATGAAGTGCATAACCAAGATGATCCCTTGGTAATTTCTCGTGACTCGTTTATAAAACAACAAGAAGAAGATCCGACTCTTAAGAAATTCTTCACTCTTGTAACAAAAGGTGATCCGAATAAAGATTCAAATTGTAAATCTTGGATTACAATGAAGAATGGCGTACTTGTACGTATGGTGCAAGACTCCACTAAGTCAAGTCATTCTCAGATTCTTGTACCCAAGAATTTGAGAGTTAAGATCTTACAACATGCACACGACTCTCAGTGTGCTGGTCACATGGGTTTTTCCCGTACAAAGTCAAGAGTTCTTGCGGCTTTCTTTTGGCCTTTTGTGAACAAGGACATACGGATCTATTGTCGATCCTGTAAAGTATGTCAAGAAGTCAAATCCAAAGGTCCTCGTCATGCTGCGCCTATTCAGGCTGCAGATATTCCTATTCGTCCATTCCAGAAAATGGCGATAGACATCATTGGTCCATTCAAGATCAAATCTGCTAGAGGACATCAGTTTATCTTAACGTGTGTAGACATGTGCACACGTTGGCCAGAGGCTATCCCTCTAAAGAGCATTACTACCGCTGACATTGCAGATGCTCTTTGGCTTATATTTTCTCGGCTGGGATTCCCCGGAGAAATATTATCAGATCATGGCACCCAACTGATATCGGATACCATGTCTCAAGTAATGTCTACTCTACAGATAGAGAGATCTTTGAGTAGCATCTATCATCCTATGTCCAATGGGATGGTCGAGCGACTAAATAGAACACTTAAGAACTTATTAGGGAAGATAACTGAGGATCATCCTCAGGATTGGGATAGGGTTTTACCCGCGGCCCTCTTCGCGTACAGAGAGGTCCCCAATGAACATACAGGGTTTTCGCCCTTTGAACTTGTCTTTGGCGCGCGACCGCGCGGCCCAATGTCTTTGCTGCATGATCTTATAACAGCTGACAATATTGACGATGACACAAAATCTTCTTACGAGTATGTCATCGCGCTGAGACAAAAGATTATCGAAGCATGCAAATTGGCAACGTCCTCTTCTGAGTTTGCTAAGCAGAAGGCAAGACAATTTGCTAATAAGAAGAGAACTTTACGACAACTTTGTCCTGGTGACAAAGCATTTGTTTTGCTACCTTGTCGTGAAAATAGACTCCTTATTAGTTGGAAAGGTCCGTACGATATAATATCGAAAATTTCAGATGTTGACTACATCGTCGATATTAACGGGAAGCATAAAACCTTCCACATCAATATGCTTACGGAGTTCCATGAACGTCCTGACTATCTACAGCCTATTTTGCAGGCAACGGACGATTCTCATGTCAAACATGGTCATTACTCATCACTGTCTGTAATACAGGATGAGGAAACAAGTTTTTCGGATGTTAATCTCCCGCTTCCAATGATCCCACTTCATTCTAGTGAATCATGGAAAGACGTTACAGTTTCTCCTGATTTGTCTCTAGGAGAACGGCGACAAGTTTCGTCTATGTTACAAACATTTCAGGATGTCCTCACTGACATCCCTGGACAAACTCATGTCATTGAGCATGACATTGTTCTAACTGAACATACTCCAATTAGGGTTAGGCCTTATCCTATCCCTATACATTTCCAAACACAGGTTGAAAAGGAGTTGGATGAAATGATAGATTTACAAATAATCGAACCATCCACTTCTGCATATTCTTCGCCGATGGTTATTGTTCGAAAAAAAGACAATAACATACGTCTTTGCGTTGACTATCGCAAATTGAATCAAGTTACGAAGTTCGATGCTGAACCTATGCCTTTACTAGAAGAGTTACTTACTCGTCTTTCTAAATCGCATTTTTTCACTAAACTTGATTTGTCTAAAGGATATTGGCAAGTTCCATTATCCGAACGCGCCAAACCTCTTACCGCTTTCTCTACTCCCAGAGGCCTTTTCCAATGGAATTTTATGCCTTTCGGCCTTATGAACGCACCAGCTACATTTGTACGCATGATGCGTCGAATCCTATCGTATCGGTCAGATGTCATTGCTTATCTAGACGACATCTGTCTTTTCAGCGATACTTGGGAAGATCACTATTCAGGATTAGTTGAATTATTATCAACTCTGCGTGAGTATAACCTGACAGCAAAACCATCTAAAGCTTGTATTGGCTTTAGCGAAATTGCTTTCTTAGGCCATCGAGTAGGTCACGGTTTCTTGAAGACAGAAGACCATAATATCACTAAGATACTTAACATCTCTATCCCTAGGACTAAAAAGCAAGTGCGAAGTCTTTTAGGTCTCATACAATTTTATGGACGTTTCATTCCGAATCTGTCCTCTATCATGGCACCTCTCTCTACACTATTAAAGAAAGGGTCGCCTAACATGGTTCACTGGTCTCATGAATGCCAATCTTCACTAGAGAAGATCAAAACTATGTTTTCATCACCACCTGTTTTAGTGTTACCTACAACAGATAAGACATTTGTTCTTCGTAGTGACGCTTCATCCACTGGGATTGGAGCGGCACTAATGCAAGAGTACTCTGGAACTCTGCATCCTGTAATGTACATATCCAGAAAACTTAATGCTGCAGAAAGGAATTACTCGGTTTTAGACCGTGAATTATTGGCAATGGTTTGGTCAATTCTCAAACTCCAAAGATTCCTTCTGGGCGCGCATTTCGTAGTGGAAACTGACCAAAAAGCTCTTACGGCTATCCAAAGTAAAAACTTGAAGAGCTCGAGATCAACTCGATACGCAATCGCTCTTCAACCTTTTCATTTTTCGGTACGAGCTATCCGTGGTTCAGAAAATGTGATGGCGGACATTCTGTCCAGATGCCCACATGATGCCACTTAACTGTTAAATATTGGATCTTTTTAATGTGTATAACTTTACAACAGTTATTTTTTGTTTCTTTACTAAGATACACATTTGTAATTTAATAATAGAATGATGGTATCGCTACTTAGCGGTTTATTGATGTTAATTCACCGCTGTTCTTTGATGATTGTTTCTTCATAAATCATAAATTTAAGATTGTAGTGTGAATTTTTGGTATGCATTGTATAATTACCAGAATTGTATTATACGTACATCACACCTTCCTGGAAACATTTATTCGTAGGGAAACAATTTCTCTCAGATTTTGAGATATATATTCTCACCAGTCATATTAGGAATTATAGTTATTCCTGATATTTTCATCTGCGCAGTATTCTTGCGTTGTGAGCCTATTCTACGGTGCTCCTAGATGTATTTTAAAAAAAAATTTTATTTTTTTTTTCCCGGGAGGTGTGGTAAGACTGTAAAGGGCAATTTTTACTATCTTGCAATATAATACATTTATATTCTTATGTTCGCAAATATTTTGGTAAGCAAAGTATTTCCTTTTTAAGTGCTTAAGGAGAAGTCATTTTTGGGTTGCTTCCCTTGAAAATAGTTCTGTCATCTTCGATCGGACTCTCCGCAGACGACTCTAGGCCTACTGCGATTTATTCTGTGGCTGGGTAGGAATAGATTGTTCTTGCTTCAGTATATCTATGGCCTGAATTTATACGTAGTGTTTGTATGAGTAGGACGAGTCTGTCTTATATATGGATATCTTTGCATTTCTAAGTCGAACTAATTTGGTTGTCGCTAGAAAAGGTCAAAGGCTATGCAGCGGAAGTATCGCTAGCAAAGGGTGTGATCCATGGCTGTCATCCTGTGAGGATGCCGAGTTTTGTTGTAGCAGGCTTTTTGCCGAAATAGTGATCTATATATGGATGGGGAAAAGTGATAATCATTTAGACATGTTGTATGTACTTTACCCCAGTGTTTATTCTCTTTTGCCAAGGAATGGCAAAGTTATATTTCGCATAAAAAGGTAAAACCACAATTTATTATGAACTTGGGCTTCGCCATCGTTGTTGATAAGCAGATGCACAGTGGTACTTTTAAAAAGAATATCCATTCAAAGGAAGAAGACATTCCTATGTATCAGCACTGGATTGTATGATATTATTCAATTACCTCTATGAGAGAACCTATGAAGAAATGAGGACATTTAATGAATGACTAATTTTGGTCTATATTCTATAGTGAGTGAAGCTCACGAGAGAGAGAACAGCCATGTTGAAATTCATATACTTTGTATTTATCGAGTGAGAAAAAGGGATGCCTGTACTATCGCTCGATGAACCAAGAGATCACTGCTACATGTGAGAACCCATGTCTGGGATTCCTATATTAAGAAATATATATATATTGAACTTTACGTGAAGGAATATTCGCTAGACGAGGTTAGGTCTAGGAGCCTTCCTATGTATTGGTTATGGTCTGACGTGCCCAGTCAGTAAAGCCAGATGATTTACATGATGGAACGCTGAATGCTTATTTACGAATGCTCCATTATGATATTTGCCAAGCATGAATGCTAACTTAAGATGATATTCCTGTGATCAACATTATGCTGTCTATGTCGACATTTGTTCCTGTAACCATACACGTACTGTCCAAGTGTGCGTCCCATTAAATGTTATAAAAAGACCACCGTAGTTCCAGTACTTCTTGAATTCGAACAGTGTGAGTATGAGTGATGTACTACCAACCTGTCAACTCTATCGAATCATTCTACCATTCGCGTACTGACATTCAGATACACACTCATTGTTTACATTCACATTCTTGTCGGAGCCTCATCACGTTCCAGGACAAGATGACCTGTATGACCAAAACTGTGCTGGGTTTGATGAGTTGACAATCGTTACACTTTACTACACCAGTCCCAACATCTACATTTATCCACTGGTGGACATTCACATCATTTAGCAAATAAAGCATGATTCAACAACTAGTAGCCAGTATGAGTTAACAACTACACAAAGAAAGAGTTTTAACAATAACCACGATTGGTCGGACTATAAATACTATCTTTCGTTGTCAAGGGAGACGGGGAAGGGTAACATTTTTTCAAACACTTGTCGAAACGTGGCTCATTGGCCAGTCTCGCTGATATACACACTTGGGAGCGTTAGTTCGAAACCACTTGTTTAAATAAGCTTGATAAAGCATCAGTGCGTTGAAGCCAGCTTATATTTTGCTAAATAAAAGCCTGGAACATAGGCAGATGGGAATTTGTGCCAGTTTGTGCCAGAATTCATTGCTAATCAACGTATCTGTGTTTATTCCTAGGAATTGTGGGACCGTGGTCTTGATGGTAGTGAGCAGCACCTAGTCAGAGCTTTGCTGAATCCTGAGTCGGACAGCATACTCCTTGGTCTTTTTAGCTATCAGTGAGGTGTCTCCTGAACCCAGAGGAGAATTCGAGCAGAGGAGTCCTTTCCTGCCGCCATCACGCCAGATAAGCGAATTGGCCAGCTGAGCTCAACATTATGTCCCCTCATCTTGAAATGACTTTGTAAAATTAACATTAAGAGGGGAAATTAATTGTCTTAATATCAGGAACTGAGAACATCTCCAATACTAGTTTCCTTAAGACAAACTATTGAAGTCATGATGACAACTACCAACAGAGCTTGAACAAAACAAAACCAGTATTACCTCATACTACTATTACACAACTGACACACATAGGATATTTTTAATAATATATGTCACTACCAGATTCATATTAATACATTCTGTACATAACTTGTAATTAACATTGATTGTGATTCCTGGTTCCTTTGTCTTTGAATCAGGACACACATATGCCTTTATGATAGAAATGAATACATATTGTTATTTGAAAAGTTACGAGTGTCTCCTGTAAGATATTCTCATAGAGTGTTATATGTATGTGAGTGTCACAGTGTTGTCAAGAGTAGTGGATTAAATTAAATTGTTTATCTGTCTGTTGTTGTGACTTACACTTCACCATACTCATACCCTAGACACATAACGTAGCATCACACTATTCCAGAATAATTCTGACTGAGATATAGAGATATGTGGTAGCAAGTAAGGTTATCTATAATACACTACTCTTAATAGATATAGATACCTTCACAGCTGATCTCAGTCAGTACACTAAGTCCCCTATAAATATTTATAACATCCCACTTCACCACATATATTGGGGTCTCGCTCTTGGGATTTTGAATCTTTCCCTATTAAAAATATTGGG
Source organism: Oreohelix idahoensis (assembly GCA_024509875.1). Lineage (NCBI taxonomy): Eukaryota > Metazoa > Mollusca > Gastropoda > Stylommatophora > Oreohelicidae > Oreohelix > Oreohelix idahoensis. The sequence goes on from JAMPIV010006030.1 coordinate 127,254, forward strand.
GGTAATTCACTTCAGGGAATATAAGAATTAAAAGGTATCCTTGGGTGGAATTAAATAAGGTTGAGCTCACGGTGCCTGTGTTGTCCATTATATATATTTAGAATTTGAATTGTTGGTTAGACATTGTAGAAATTTACCTGATAGACAATGGCGGACCTGGCCAAATTTCGATCTGCTGCGGTTCAGACTGCAAAAGAGTTAGGATTAGATGGGCAAGTTATGGTTGCCTATGTCACGACGGAATGTGACAAATTTATTGAACGTGAAGAAAGAAGGTTTGAAGCCGAAAGAAAGTTAGAGGCTGACAAGGAAATTAAGAAGTTACAGTTTGAGGCTGAGGCTGAGACTAAGAGGTTGCAGATTGAGGCTGAGGCTAAGAAATTGGAAGCAGAAAGAGAAGACAAAAGATTAGCTGCAGAAGAAAGAAGATTGACTGCAGAGAGGGAAGCAGAAAAGGAGGAGAAGAGATTACAAAGGGAACATGAGTTACGACTAAGGGAGTTTGAGTTTCAAGGCCATGCTCCTGAAAATGGTGCCAGTCCCTTTGCCTCTGATGCTACGGTTACTCAGGGAGCCTCAACCTCAGCTATGAACTTTCATTTAGATCATTTTGTTGAGAAAGACGATGATATAGAGAGCTACCTGAATAGGTATGAGCTATTAGCTACCACGTATGGGTTAGAGAGAGAAAGGTGGAGCTTAAAGTTATCTCAGGGACTTCGTGGGGCAGCTTATGAAGTTTTTGCAAAAATGAGCAGAGGTGATCAGGAAAATTATGACATGCTAAAGCAGGCTCTTTTGTTAAGGTATGAAAAGAATGCAGAATTCTATAGAAAAAAATTTAGGAATGCTAAACTACTGTCAGGTGAAACCTATCACCAGCCTCTCTGCACGAATAGAGACATACTTGGAGAAATGGACTTCTCTGGGGAAAACCCAAGATCTTAAGGAAATGGTCCTTATAGAGCAATTAAGAGAGTCCATGGCTCCAGACCTGAGAAAGTTTCTCATGGAACAAGGTGCAGAGAGGCTGGATGAGTTGCTAAATGTTGCTGAAAGGTATCAAGCAGCTCAAGCAGAGGTAACAGGTAATAAAAAGAAACAGGTGGACAACTTTAGGGCACCACAGAACTTTAATAAATTTGATCCTAAGGATCAAAATAAAGGTAAGCACCAATTTGATAGGCCACGGTATGAAAATAAAAATAAATTCCCACAATTCGATGAAAGGAAATATGATGAAAGAAAATCTTTCAACCAAGGAAAAAGGTGGTGTAAAAATTGTAAGATGGGACAATCATGACACTGACCGTTGCAGAAGGAAACCTGTGTATATGGCAACCCTTCAGGTCAGGTCGACCTCAAGACAGGAGGAGGATATTATGTTAGATACCACTCCAGAAGAGATGAGGAAGGCACAGGCTGGGGATAAAACACTCAAGCCTTGTTTCAGAAAATTATCAACTTGTCATACAACTCCAGGCAAGGGAGATTTTTACATGAAAAACAAGTTGATGTATAGGAAGACTGGAGCTAGATCCAATGGTCACGGACAGCTGGTTCTTCCAAAAAGATATAGGACAGACTTAATAAGGAGCCTACATGTGAAACCAGATGGGGACCATGAGAAGATAGGTACCATCATTCAAAAGGTGGCTCACAATTATTATTGGCCCAAAGCAAGATGGGACATTGAGAATTTTGTAGAAAGGTGTAGCATAGCACATGAGGGAACACCCACAAGTGGGAACATGGATCAGGACCTGGACACGCCACGGGGCAAAATCAGGCCTGGTAATAAAAAGAAAAATAGATTTGATAAAGTGGACCAAATAGAATGGGAAGCCCCTTTTCACGGACAAGCTTCACTTAACTGTTTTACAATGGCCACTATGCGGAGAGTGCAAAAGGATGTCTTACCCCAGGATAAGCCGACAATCCCTCAATCGGACTTAAACAAACTGGAGGAAGAGGATGTAGAGAGGAAATCTCTCATCAAGAATTTTAAGTGGGGAGACAGCCCCAAAAGAAAAATTGGTAGCGGTCGTTTTGTGAATGATAACTCTGGGAGGAAAAATCATCACTACAAAGCTTCGAGTGGAAGAGACCATACCGGTGCATGGACAAATAGGTCCACACAATTAAAGGTCCATATGTAGCTATGTTAAGAACGTGGACTGATGAAAAGGCAGAGGAAAACATTACATCTTCATACCAATATGTGAATGAGCTGACCACTCGGTTAAAAACTGGCTGGAAACTTGCCAATGAAAATTTGAAACAAGCCAGGAAGAAACATGCTGCCTATTATAACAGGAAGGCGAAAGACAGAAATTTGGCTGTGGGAGAGAAAGTACTGCTTCTTTTGCCTGGGAGTCAGAATAAGTTACAAATTGGATGGCAGGGTCCATATACAGTTCTAGAGAAGGTGTCTAGAACAAATTATAAGATAGATAAGAAGGGGAAAGAAAAAATCTATCATGTGAATCTCCTGAAGAAATATTTGGAAAGAGAAGATCAGGAAGAGACACACTTGTTGACCTTGTCCATCGCCATGGAGATGAAAAAGGAACCACTTTCATCATTTGAATATCCATTACACCCCTGTGAGACAGCAGCACAGGTGAAAATCAGTACACATTTAACGAAAACTCAGAAAGAGAGAGTGCAACAGGTTCTAAATAATCATGCAGAGGTGTTAACAGACCGACCAGGGCATACAAACCTATTGGAATATGATATGAAACTAATAGACTCCACACCTGTCTGTATGAAACCATATTCGATTCCGTTTGCTAAGGAGAAAGCTTTGAAGGAAGAGATAGACTATCTGTTGAAGGAAGGAATTATTTCGCACAGTGAGTCTTCGTATAGTTCCGGTGTTGTACTTTTAAGGAAGCCCTCTGGAGAACATAGACTCTGTATAGATTACAGGAGACTGAATGCTATTACAGAAGGACAGGTGGATCCATTGCCGGATACAAATCAGCTGTTTGCCAGACTAAATAAAGCCAAATATTTCTCAAAAGTGGATCTGAGTAAAGGATATTATCAGATTCCAGTAAAGCCTGAGGTTAGACCATACCTAGCTTTTAGTACCTCAGAAGGACACTATGAGTTTAATAGATTGCCATTTGGATTGAAGAATGCGCCTAGTGTCTTCTCTAGAATGATGAGAAAATTATTGGATCCTCTGAATAATCCCTGTATAACAAATTTTATGGATGATATCCTTATAGCAACAGAAACAGTTGAGGAACACATTGACTCTCTGAACATGCTGTTTGATCGACTTAGGGAGGCAAATTTAACAGCCCGACCAACCAAATGTTGCGTTGGATGTAAAGAATTGGAATTTTTGGGACACACAGTTTATCAGGGAAATATGACCCCTGACCCAAAGAATTTAGAGAAACTACAGAAAGCCCCGAGACCACAAACCAAGAAGGACGTGAGATCCTTTGTCTCATTATGTGGTTTCTACCAGAAGTATATCAAAAACTTTAATTCCATATGTGCACCTTTAACGGAATTGACACGTAAAGGACATCCAGATCGCATTACATGGACACCACAATGTGAAATGACGTACCAAGAGTTGAAGGAAAAGCTCACAAGTAAACCCATTTTGAAATTACCTGACTTAAGTCAAGAATTCATAGTAAGGACGGATGCAAGTAATATTGGGCTGGGTGCAACTCTACTACAGAAATCAGATGCATTGGATGGGGAATTAAGCCCAGTGGCATATGCTAGCAGAAAGTTGAATAAAGCTGAAATCAACTACTCAACTAGCGAAAAAGAATGTCTTGCAGTAATATGGGCAATAAAGAAATTCAATATTTATCTATATGGGAAGGCATTTAAGTTGCAAACTGACCACAAACCTTTATCGTTTCTAGCACAGGCTAAGCATGAGAACTCCAGGTTACTCCGATCGTCTTTACTTCTGGCTCCATATAATTTTAGCATTGAGTATATATCTGGAAAAACCAATTTGGGAGCTGATTTTTTAAGCCGCCATCCGTGTGATGAGAATCACCGTAAACCCCAGAAATAATAATAAATTTCTCTATGTGAATATAGAATAAAGGACTGACATATAATGTCTGTTTTAAGAGGGGAGGTGTCATGGAATATTCTAATCCACATATATAAATTATTAGGTAAATATGAAGCCTAACAAATAAAATTAATAAAGAAAAGAGCAATGGTAAATAACAGTGCTGTCACAAAGACTGTACTCGAAATCCCCTTGTTTTCTACTGCGTAAGCAAATTGTAACGTTTCACGTTGATATTAAAGGCCTTCTGCAACATACACGCGTTTCCCAAACACACAATAAAATGTGCTGCCTTTCTAAGAAAAACCTTGAAATATGCAAGTTGACCTAAATTTTAAATTCCATTCATGTCTTTTTCTACACTGCGTTACCAAAACGAACGAGACAGATGGACTAAAGGATAAAGAGAGAGGGGAGGGCTGAAAATCAGGAACGCATGCAACACGCTTCGCGCGATACACAAATGCTGCCATCACGCGTGTAAGACTACATGCACTAATTTTTTTTCAGACGGACAGTGATAAAATATATTAACCATCCCAGAGTTAGGTTTTAAAATAAAAAAAAACTCTTATTAGGAAAGATAACAATAGATGGGTTTACGTTTGAAAACATAACAGTACCCAGACAGCACATCTTCGAAACAGGAGGTAGAAGAAAATTGCATATTTTGAACGCAGCCACGTAGCTCTTTTAAATTTGGATATTTGGGTTCCTTAGGGTTTGCTGACAAAGAATATGTAAAACGTTACGCAAATAGTCTAGGAATTAACAAGTTATAACCAAAATAAAATATTGGGGATGCCTGACAGCATAAAATCATTTCTGCTCATAAGATTTTTTTTATAACGTGTTTGAAAAAAATTTACGTTACAGAAATAGTCTACCATGTAAACTCCAAATTGATTGGAGCGCAACAAATGAAAGCCTAACCACGATTGGTCGGACTATAAATACTATCTTTCGTTGTCAAGGGAGACGGGGAAGGGTAACATTTTTTCAAACACTTGTCGAAACGTGGCTCATTGGCCAGTCTCGCTGATATACACACTTGGGAGCGTTAGTTCGAAACCACTTGTTTAAATAAGCTTGATAAAGCATCAGTGCGTTGAAGCCAGCTTATATTTTGCTAAATAAAAGCCTGGAACATAGGCAGATGGGAATTTGTGCCAGTTTGTGCCAGAATTCATTGCTAATCAACGTATCTGTGTTTATTTCCATGAAATTGTGGGACCGTGGTCTTGATGGTAGTGAGCAGCACCTAGTCAGAGCTTTGCTGAATCCTGAGTCGGACAGCATACTCCTTGGTCTTTTTAGCTATCAGTGAGGTGTCTCCTGAACCCAGAGGAGAATTCGAGCAGAGGAGTCCTTTCCTGCCGCCATCACGCCAGATAAGCGAATTGGCCAGCTGAGCTCAACATTATGTCCCCTCATCTTGAAATGACTTTGTAAAATTAACATTAAGAGGGGAAATTAATTGTCTTAATATCAGGAACTGAGAACATCTCCAATACTAGTTTCCTTAAGACAAACTATTGAAGTCATGATGACAACTACCAACAGAGCTTGAACAAAACAAAACCAGTATTACCTCATACTACTATTACACAACTGACACACATAGGATATTTTTAATAATATATGTCACTACCAGATTCATATTAATACATTCTGTACATAACTTGTAATTAACATTGATTGTGATTCCTGGTTCCTTTGTCTTTGAATCAGGACACACATATGCCTTTATGATAGAAATGAATACATATTGTGATTTGAAAAGTTACGAGTGTCTCCTGTAAGATATTCTCATAGAGTGTTATATGTATGTGAGTGTCACAGTGTTGTCAAGAGTAGTGGATTAAATTAAATTGTTTATCTGTCTGTTGTTGTGACTTACACTTCACCATACTCATACCCTAGACACATAACGTAGCATCACACTATTCCAGAATAATTCTGACTGAGATATAGAGATATGTGGTAGCAAGTAAGGTTATCTATAATACACTACTCTTAATAGATATAGATACCTTCACAGCTGATCTCAGTCAGTACACTAAGTCCCCTATAAATATTTATAACATCCCACTTCACCACAATAAGAAAGAAGCGGAAGAACGTCTTTTGGAACAGAAGAAAATTGAAGCAGAGATGGAAACTCGCAGAGAGAGAGAGACAAGGAAAGACAGCATCAACTGGCGCTTAAGGCTCTAGAGAGTCGGGGCGCCTCTACTTCGACTAACGGAGAGCCGTCTTCGCCCCAGTCTCAATCAATGGACCTCTCCAGTACTCAATCTGCCCAATTAACTGCTATGTCGTTTTCTTTAGAATCTTTTCCTAGCCCTAACGAAAAAAATTGACAGCTACCTAGAAAAATTCGAGAGACTCGCGAATCTTTATGGGTTAGAGAGTACCCGCTGGGCGCTCAAACTTTCAACGTCACTGAAAGGCAATGCTTATGACGTGTACACAAAGCTGGGACCGAATCAACATGATTACGACATGTTGAAAAAGGCCTTACTACAGCAGTTTGAGATGACTGCCCGAAAGTTTCTGCAGTTGTTCAGAAACAGCCGAAAAGAGAGCACGGAAACATTTCCCCAGTTCTCTTCACGTCTCACGAGTTATCTGACAAAGTGCATTGAATTATCTGACCTACCTCTTTCATATGAGGGACTCCTCGAACTTGTTCTTGTGGAGCAGATAAAATCCACTTTGTCGAATGAAACACGTAGATTTTTGGCGGAACAGGGGGCAGTCAGGCTTGAAGACATACTCAATAAAGCCGAACGCTATAGCAATGCAATGGCCGAACTTCCCAGCACTAAACGTAAACCCACCGATGAGCCATCTCGAAAACAGAATCTAGAACAGGCATCCTATTCTTCCACTTCCTCTCAACATTATAACCAACGAGATAACAATACCCAGAAACCTCCCCAGGAAAAATCGAAATTCTACAAAACCCGACACCCCCCCAACAACAATTCTGATCAACCCAACAAGCCTACGTGGCAGCGCGGCCACCAAGGTCAAGGAAAAGGGAAGACCCCTACACCAGGAACGTGTGATCAGGGCAAACAAACCGGTGCAAACCGCATTGGATGTTTGCATACAGCCTCGAAAGGTAGAGTCAATGTCAGTGATTCTCAACCTGAGGGGGACCGACCCTCAACTCGAGGAACTGTAATTTTGAACGGTACCTCCACTACTTGTCTTTTTGACACTGGATTAAGTTTTGATTGTATTGTCGCTAGGCACCTAGTCAAACCCGGTCAGGAGACAGAGGAAACCGTCAAACTTAGTGGAGTTTTCAGGAGTGATGCACCCAGGACGCTTCCTATCGCACTGGTAGAAATACACTCTGACTTTGTCAGAGGAGTTATTAAAGCGGCCATAATGGATGATCCGATCTACCCAGTTATCCTGGGATGTAGATATGTGTTCATTGGGAGACCTAAGGAGCCGATTGTGGCAGCGGTAACCACAAGAGGGCAAGCCAAGAAGGAGAGGGAGCCTGCGCCAAACTTGTTGCCGAATGAACTGAAGGAGGCGCAACAAAAGGACCCTACTCTGGCGCCCTGCTTTAAAAAACTGCCCATGGCTAAGGACCCCAGACACAACGGAGGCATCTTTTCTAAGGATGGTGTATTGTATCGTAGAACGGGCAACCCGGACACGGGGAATAACCAGCTCCTAGTACCGACGCAGTACAGAAACCAGATCTTAGAAATGGGGCACTCTCTTCCCTTTAGCGGACACATGGGACAAAACGCCACTATTCAGCGAATAAAAAACCACTATTGGTGGCCAGGAATAAACTCTGACATTGTCAGGTACGTGAAATCCTGCGCCCAGTGCCAACGGGTAGCACCCAAGCACTTGACACCCCCAGTACCTATGGGGCAAATGCCAATAGTAGGGATTCCATTTGAACGGGTTGCTGTCGACATTATTGGTCCTCTGGAAAAGACCAAAAGAAGGAACAGGTTCATCCTGACCTTAGTTGACACTTGCACTATGTGGGCCGAAGCTGTACCGCTACCATGCACTAATTCCAAGCATGTCGCAGAAGCCCTTGTGCAATTTTTTACACGGTTGGGATTCCCTCAACAAGTTTTGACGGACAATGGATCCCAATTCCGTAGCCTGTTAATGGAGGAGATCTTTAAGATCTTGAGGGCCAAACATATCCACACAAGTCCCTACCATCCGGCCGGAAATGGGCTCGTGGAACGTTTTAACGGTACCCTCACCATGATGTTACGTAAGCTGGGTCAGGAGAAACCGGAAGACTGGGACCAATATATATCGGCTGCCTTATTCGCCTACCGAGAGGTACCCCAAGCGTCTACGGGTTTTGCGCCAGCTACACTTTTATTTGGCAGACCTATTAAGGGGCCACTAGAAGCCTTACTTCGGTCCCTGACAGACCAGAAGGCTGACGAGACAGTCGTCTCTGCAAGCAAGTATGTATCTGAGCTTAAGGAAAGGCTAAAGCTAGGATGGGATCTAGCTACTACCAACCTTAAGAAAGCCCGCGCTAAAATTACTAAAAGATACAACAAAGCTGCAAAAGAGAGAGAACTACAACCAGGGGAGAAAGTCCTATTGCGTTTACCGTCCTTAAAAAGATCTCACGTACCAACTACAAGACTCCATCAAAGTGAAAGGAGAAGGTCCTCCACATAAATCTGCTAAAGAAAGATTTTGGAGAAAGACCGGTTGCCATCCTTCCGAAAAAAAACTTCTCCTGGCTGTCGCACTAAACCAGCGACAAAAATACACTGTGTACATGGTTAATAAAAGTGTGGGGTTAGATTTTGTATGAAATGTGTAAAATTGATGGAACATGGGTGAAATGTTAGAAATTAAAAGCTAATAATTTTGGGGGGGGGGGGGGGGGGGGGGGGGGGGGGGGGGGGGGGGGGGGGGGG